>JAGVSP010002273.1:0-46199 GCA_022494985.1 Micrasema minimum | reverse complement strand
AAAAATTTTTTTTAAAAGTTTTTAGGGTTCCAAATTTGGGCCCCTTTTTTTTGGTTAAACAGGGGTTTTTAAAATAAAAACTCCGTACGCCCCTTTCGAAAAAATTTCTTTACCCTGTCATCGCCGCCGCTATTTATAAGTTTTCAGCTGTTTTATTTGTGTGTTCCTCTTCATCTGGTGTGTGCCATCAAGAGTGTAGTGTCCATCACGCCGTCTCCAATTATCTGGCTTCATCAATTTTGTCACGCCGCTTCGCATTCTCAAAAACCAAAAAACATTACAAACACATAACCACAAAAAAATCTCCAAAAAAGAGAAGACCAGGGAAGAATCTACAGGTTAATGGGAGCCATTGCATCTGGACTTAATTCCTGGGTATTTCTTGTATTTATGTAGTCATTGATATATTGGCTTAAATATTACATAGCGTCAAACGTAAACGGCCGTGTTGGTGGAAATTTGTCTGACAATATTAGGTATTTACTTTTTGTGATTTTTTCTTTAGTTTCCTAATTTATCTTCCCCGTCTGGAGTGTCTATTATTTACACGCCATTCCAGTTTATTTATATTTAATCTAACTATTATTACATCTCGTCCGTCTCGTAGCATAGTGGTACAGCGCATTTGGCTAACCGTGCATGATGGTCGCGGGTTCGATTACCGTAAGTCAACATGAAATATTTTACTTTACTCATGTGATTTTCATATATTAATATTTCATGTGTGATACATTGGACTGGTACTGAGCGTATGACTGATCTGCTTACCTTTCATGTAATAAACTGATGATCAAGATACACTGCACTTGGTGTACCGTGCAGTGCCCTAGTGCCCCCCCCCCAGCAACCATTGGGTGCGGGTAAGGGAAAGTATTAGTAGCTATTATTACATATTTTAATAATAAAATAACAATTTAAAGTTCTTATATTAGTATTTTAGTTCAGAGGTGTCTTCTAAATTCATTTATTCCATTTACTTGTTTGAGGTTCTCAGAGAGTTCATTATATTTTTTGAATCCTTTGTACATTATACTGTTCTGAGTACATGTATTAGATATATTGATGTTTCAAATTATTTTTAATTCTGGTGTACCCCATGGATGGATGTTGCAGTTTAAAACTAAACCTTTGTCATAAAATTTTATAGTCTGGTAATTTTGACCATTTGGCATTTTATGGACTACACACCATAGTTAATATTGATATCCCAACAGAGGGACAGGACAAACTCTGGAAATTGAATGTGGTTTATTAGGCTGCCATCAGTCAGTTTCCAGAGTTTCTCTGATCTCTATTGGGATATCAATAATATCCTGATATCAGCCGAGCATTTTGGTCGTACCACGTATTTGTATACATTCAAAATGTTGTTAAAACAACATTCAGTATTTTAATTCCTTTTTATTCACGGCATATCCACCTCTGATCTTTGAATGAATTTTCTCTTAATTTTTGAGCTGTTTTTTGATTAAAATTCCTTATAATGTATACTTTACTAAGTCATTTTTACACGCAATTATTAATTATTGGGGCTCTTCTACTTTTTAACTCTCTTTGTCTTTATTTATCGTTATATAATATTGTTTATTATATTCCGTGCATGGGTTTATGCACGTGAAAAACACACTATAGTATTTCCAAGCATTTATTTTATCTTTTGACAGCTCTCGATTATGTATCGATTTAGGGATGTCCTAATGCGTTACCGAATCGATTTCTCATAAAAATCGACTTTATTTATGACGAAGTTTTAATCAATTTAACACATTTATTTATTTTTGCTCAACATTTTGTAGTTTATCGAACATACACAAGATGTTTAACCAAGCAGAGTTTATATTGTCGAAAGGCTGTCGTAAAACTTTTTTTTTTAACAGTCTTTTTCATTAAAAAATATTACAAAAAGGTACATAATTTCTTTTACTCAAAGAAAACTTTGAATACAGTCTCGATAAACTCCTTAATTGAATTTATTCAAATTATACATTTTATATTTTTTTCATGGAAAAAAATCAACTTGAATAATCCTTGTTGCAAAGTAGCCTCAATAAACATCGATATGATAAATATCAGAGCTATAAAGAACTTGAGCTGTTCACTATCGTAAAGAAAAAAACATGAAGTATTGCATTTTTCGGTATATGGTTGCCTGTCAATAATTAAGGAACTTACATAGGCGCCCAACGTGTCAAAAGTAAAACTAAACGCACTGGAAATCACTTTAACTATCATTTATATTATAAACTTATAACCACTCACTTTGTGTTCAATCATTTTTTAATTTTATTTTCAATAAAATAACTTGACTGACATTTTTTCGACAAAGACTTGTCTTCTTCAGAGTTAACTAAAATACTCGAGTGCATAGACAAGTCTTTGTCGAAACATGTCAGTCGGCTTTGTTAATAAAAGTGAAATCATAAAATACAAAGTAATATTTGCCTGAAATTAAAACCTATCGTGGGTATACTGGCAAAACCGCGTGTAACATCCGAAAATGCTGTTTGGATTTAATGATGCAGTATTGTTAAGTTTTTAAAGCTCTACAATCGGCAGAAACACAAATTTTTGGATAACTTATAAAGCGCTTTTTTTCTGAAGTACCTAACCTAAAAATCATATTTCTTTCTTTCTCTAAAATAAAAAGGAAATACTGCTATTAACAATAAAAGTTTTTTAAGTATGAAAATTAATTACATGTTTGAAAAAATGAGAAATAATTAAAGTTTTCAACTCATAATGCAATAGAATAAAAAAAAATATAAAAAAATTGGAAAAAAAACTTAAATACTTGATTTCTCAAAACAGGTATATTAGAGTTAACGTTTTTTGCCAGTATACCCACGATATCTTAATACTGCATATGTGTAATTTTGCATTATTTCATGAACACCAAGAAGGCGAAGTCAGTTTCTGGTACTAACGTCCGATGCTCATTCTGCCGAAACAACGGGGAAAGTGTGTCTGTATACACGGGCCACATGTTACGCGACTCTTGGGGCATTGTGGCATGCCCCATACTGCGAAAGTACGTCTGTCCGCTATGTGGACAAACGGGGATAACGCGCATACAATGTGAGTATGCCCTGTATGATATATGTACGATTTTCCTCCGATAGCCCTGGGCCTGTAAGCAGGGTGCTCGCTTGCTCGTATCACGTTAAATGGGGAGACAATAAACGCGATGTTCGTTTCATACAAATGCCAATCCAGGAAAGTGACGGGAAAAGGGACTTAACGTTTTTCTCCTTGGCACGACACTCCAATTGCACTTGTATGTTTTGTTGGTTTTCACTTGGTTTTAATGATTTTTGATAACGTTACGATAAAGAGCACGGCCCGCGTTATCGTTCGATTTTATGTTGTATGTTGCTGATGTGTTTTGTTTGAGGGTAATGACTCGACTGCCCGAGTTTTCGTTGCCGGCCGCTAGGATAGGATATGGCAGAGGACAAAAAAAGACAAAATTGACATTTGACGAAATATTAATAAGTCAGTCCTGATCAATATAGGTTTTGTCACTTAGCCCAAGAACACCAACGTTGTGCGAATATGTATCACAGTTCAATTATAAAAAAAATTGTACCCATCGATATTTATATTCAAAGAGAAAACAAAAGACTTTATATAGCGTCATTAATACATTGCCGGTTAAAGGAATGTTGTGGTTCCGCATCATAATAGAACAATTTAGTAATAATAAATTCAAAACTCCCCTTAACCACTCGCATAATACAAGACTTATTCAAAAATGAAGCATTGAACATACCTAAAGTAGCGAATAAATTACGGTAGCCGAACCTTAAAAATTTTTAGTTCCCACTATTTTTAATTTGCTGCCGGCTGAAATAAGATTAAGCAAAACATTGTAATAAAGGACTTAATAAGAGAGTGGCTACTCGATCAAGAGTTTTAACTTATCTCTAATTGCGTTTATTGTTCGTAATTTATGTACCTACTGTATATAAAATGTTATCTTAGATATTTTGATTTAATTATACATATTCTGATGTTCAACTTGATCTCTACCCAACAAGCCACAAAATTGGCTTTGTAGGATTGTGGTGTAAAAAATTTAAAAAAAATGAATTTACATACATACAAAAAGATACATTCATAAAAATTTTATATACTTACTTATGACTTTTTCTCTACATTTCTGATTTTCTTGTGTCTGGTATATGTTTTTCATTTTCCTGTTTATGTCTTCTTGAATGTATTTGAGATTTAAAATGTATTTTTAATACTTTATTTGGAAATAAATAAAAATAAAAAATTTAAAAAAAAGTTGTGATACATATTCGCACATTGGAAAGATGTGCAAATTTATTGATTTTGAGTAAACAGCATTTGAATGTTTAAAAAATTACTGTTAATCGAGTTTTTATCTGACGCTTGTAATTTTCATACATTATTTACTACTTAAATTGAACTTTAAGCTAAGAGTCATAAATTTACATTTTTCAAACATTTCTAGAACAGATATTATTGATATCTCTCAACAGAGACAGAGAAACTCTGGAAACGAATGTGTGTTATCTAGCCGTTTACAGGGCTTATGACCTGTAAACCCAGCCAATGACAGGTCATAAGAGCCTGTAAATGCCTAGATAACCCCACATTCGTTTCCAGAGTTTCTCTGTCTCTGTTGAGATATCAATAATATCTGATATCAGCCTAGCATGGGTATAATCCAGTAATTTGTCTACAAGTATTTGTATACGTTCAAAATGTTGTTGTTATTTCTAGAACAAATTAGCACAAATTAAAAACAAATATTTTGCGATTAGCGTTTGGAAAGTAAAAGTTAAACCAATAAGGCCACAACTGCAATGTGACCTTATATCAGTTGTGGCCTTATTGATTTAACTCGCTAATTTCAAAAAGGACACATCTAATTTAAGGCACTCTCTATAACATTTTATAAAATAGAGCTTTAAATTTTATATCAGATGGCATACTTAAGTCAATTTGCTAAAAATTTTCCCTTGTGGCCCTATTCTTTCCAATTTGCGATATAATCCTAAAATATGAAAATTTTTAGGCGTGGCACTCACCAATTGATCTGAGGAGCAGATTTTTAGGAGAGTGGTAATATCTCAAAAACTAGGGCACTTTTACTGAGGTCAATATGTTGGTTTATAGGACATCCTGTATAACCATCCCTATCCTGAATTTGATCATGTAAACTCCTCTCCAAGAGCCACACGATCCAGTACGCAGAAAAAATTGAAGCAAGTAAAGACACGCACTACTTTTGGTCAGAGGGATTATGAGTATTATACTCTAAACTATGCGTCAAATCAAAATTTTACTCTACAAAATTGACTCCAAATATGATGTAGATTCACTGGTTTCCTGCTTGTACATCGAGTTTTGTTCCACCATGTATTTGTGATTTGGTTGCAGCACACGATGTCCAATACACATCAACCAACACCGTGGAAGGCCCACAATACCTACAGCGGTGGCCCTGAAGGAAACACCAGTCAACAGCAGCGGTAATAAGCGACAGGCCCAACTTAGGGGACTGCTGACCCGACCTATGGTGCCTTGATGTATAACGCGACCTCACTTGCCTATCTCAATACTTAACCTGACCTAACTTGATACTTAACATGACCTAACTTAAGGCTCTCAATACTTACAAAACCTACAGCGGTGGCCCTGAACCAAACACGAGTCAACAGCAGCGGCCGTAAGCGACAGACCCAACTCAGGGGCTTGCTGACCTGACCTATGTGTAGAGACTGGAAAATTTCGCGATCGCGATAAAACGAAAAATAACGCGAAATTCGGCATTTTTACGCGAATAACGCGAAATTCAACGTTTTTTGAAAATAACACGAAATTCGGCGTTTTTGGAAAATAATCCGAAATTTGGTGTTTTTAAACTATTCCAAGCTTTGAACAGCCATAAAATATTTCGCCGAATATTTTAAGTCGCTAACTTCACGCTCGTTTCTTTGCGTCATTCTATGGAATCTTTTGATGTCACAATTAGTGTGTGTTCTATGGATGTCACTGATGTCAGATGTCAAGAGCCTGGATTGACAAACAAATGAAAAGGTATTTGTTTGATGTGTTTTTTATTTACTTTATTCTGAGCAAAACATTTTATTTTTAATGTTATTTTATCGATTTTGATAACTTAATAATTTTTGACACATATTTATAAAGTGGTAAAAATACGAAATTCAACTTTTTTACCTGTAATTTTTATAGTACGCAGTGAATTTGTTTCGTAAACGTCACTGATCAAAACAATTTCCAAAGCCACAAACTTTTACAAACACTATTATAATTTCAAGATTAACGCCGAATGAAAACTGTCACATTTGACAGCAGACTTAAAAAAATGTCGAAAATACAGTTTTCTTTTCTCAGTTTACAATTGTTTTTTTTCAGGTGCTGAAGGTTTGCCGTGCACAAAAACATTAAGGGAGAAGTATCTAAGTAGTAAGTTTAGTTTCTTTGGGAGTGAAAATTAACATAGCAGAGGCCCTCAAATCGGTTCGCCGACAAATCCTCAATTTGCCGGTGCTTGTTTAGAATCGATTTGGGTGCCTTGTGCTAATGTTGATTCCGAGAGGTTTCCTGTCTTCGTACAACACTGTACTATGTTTCGGAAGAAGGAACCTGAAGGAAGAAAATCTTGCCACACTGGCAATTTTTCAATTTTTGAATTGTAATTTAGATTCAGAATTTAAAATATTCGTAACATCACATATACTTTTTTACGTTTGGTTTACTTTAAATATTAAAAATAAACTTAGCCATGTATGTTAATGTTTGTGAAACTCACCATCAAAGTTTAATTTTAATTTCAAAGTAACAAAAGTAGTTTGAAAGGAATTTGGTTTACTTTTTAATTTAAAAACATTGCCATAAACGTTAAACATTAAAATCCATTTGAGATGTTTAGGTGAGTTTGAAAAGTCATTGGCACGCATATATATATCCTGCGTTTTATGTAATATTTGCTTAATTTTTTGTATCAAGTATTTTAAAAAATATATTAGAAGTTAGTTTATATTAAGTGTTTTTAATGTTGTATCATTGTAAAATAAACATTTTTAATGCAAAAAAACAACGCCTTTGACTTTTATTATCAACCCGTGTACTGAAATTGGTTCTAAAAAATAACACCGCGCAGTTTTTCAAAAATAACACCGCTTTTGGCAAAAAAATAACACCGCTTTTCACAAATAATAACACCGCTTTTTTTCCAGTCTCTACTACTATGTGTCATGTAAACGCGACCTCACTTGCGTATCTCGATACTTAACCTGACCTAACTTAATACTTAACATGACCTAACTTAAGGCTCTCAATACTTACAATACCTACAGCGGTGGCTCTGAACCAAACACGAGTCAACAGCAGCGGCCGTAAGCGACAGACCCTACTCAGGGGCTTGCTGACCCAACCTATGTGCCATGTAAACGCGACCTCTCTTGTGTATCTCGATACTTAACCTGACCTAACTTGATACTTAACATGACCTAACTTAAGGCTCTCAATACTTAACCTGACCTAACTTGATACTTAACTTGACCTGACTTAATCGGCTTGATACTTACGTTAATCTACTTAACGTGAACTACTACTACTTAGAATCAACATTATCCCAATAAACAATTGGTAAAAAACCTACATAACACTCAAACTGTAGGTTTTGAAAAAAAACACAGTATTTTTTTATAGAAAAGCAGAAAAATATTCTGTCATTCTACATTCCTAGATAAGCGTTTCTTTATACACTGAAAATACTGAAATTGTATTAGAATTACAAAATAAGGCCTAGTTTAAAAGGTTGATATGATGTAGGCTCGTAGGTAAATAATTTTAGCGACCCTTGAGAAACAAATGTAGTAAAAGCCTTAAGTTATTTAGGCCAAAATGGCTTTAACAACCCTTCTAGCAACCAATGTCGTAAAAGCCATTTTGGCATAAACGAGTTTTTGGCATTACTACATTTGTGTCTCGAAGCGTCGTTATATTAAAAACACATGAAACTGCATTAATTTGTCTTCATGTTGATCTTATATTTGGTTTGTATACTTTAAAAAATGAAAGGGGTTAAAAACTAACTAACATCACGCCATTTCCCCGTAGGGGTAGGCAGAGAGGATAGAACGCCATACCACTCTGTCCTGACAGACTTCCTTTGCTTCCTCTACATTCATACATCTTCTCATGCACATACGCCGATTATTCCGACTTTTCACATGTCCACTTTCAAGTACTTGTCGTACTTGGTCATGCCATGTCTTTCTCGGCCTTCCGCGGCTTCTACATCCAGCACACTTGCATTTAAACTTCTTTTAGCCGTTCTTTCATCACTCATTCGCTCCACATGACCAAACCATCGTAAAAAGTCCTTTTCTTAATTTTGTCGATAATGCTTATCTCAGCCTTGCACTCTGCTCTAATTTCGACATTTGTACACCTATCATACATAGTCTTACCACACAGAGAGATCGCATTTCAACAGCATTCAGTCTACTTTCATCCTTCTTTTTCCAACACCACGCTTCACTACCATACATAAGGGTTGGTACAGAACTCCGTTGTGTACTGCCAATTTTGCTTCTTTCGATAAGTTCTTATTTGCCACTATCGATTTCAAGGCACCATTAACTCTGTTTCCGGCACTAACCCTTCTCTCAATGTCCTTATCCACATTTCCGTCTCTTGTAAACATACTTCCCAAAATATTTTCTTCAACCTGCTTCAATCTGTCTCCATTTACTATAATTACGGTCATAATCACATTTCTTTCAAAAACCAATAAAAATTTCATAACACCACTTATTATCAAACTCCACCGTTTAAAGACTCCAGCACTTGGGCCAATACAAGACACGTGTGACGTAGATATCTTAAAATTGAGTAAGAAGTTTTAAAATTTTTATCAAATATCACGTATTTAGTCAAATTAGTACTATCCATAAAGAAAACAAAATAAAAAAACGCGTTTCAATAAGAATTTGAGCAATTTTACTTAATCTGCCATACTTACTATGAAAACTTTTTGTGAGAATTTTTTTTTTTTTTTTTTCAAACTCAGATTAAAAAGTCATATTACACGATCGTCTCCAAATACGATGTAGATTCACTAGTTTTCGGTTGTACTACGAGTTTTGTTACACCCTGTATTTTAATTTGTATGGCCCATACAATATACTCAAATAGACAATATTAAAAATATCGTTAGTCAATTTACGATGTTTCCTATATTTAAAACGCTTCAGTCAATTTGGAAAATATTTGTACATTTATATATGATATTTCCAAACAATCTGGATATAAGAGGTTCTTCTGTGCCTATATTTTGTAATTGCTCTAAAATGATCAATTATTGACAAAAAATTTGGTCTGACTCACAATTTGTATCTGGTTGTGATGTGCTGTGTATTAGAATAATAGAATAATAATTAATAATGATTGCATTTGATATTTGATGGTGTCACCTCATATGCGACCAAAATGTTTGACACCGTAATTAGCGTAAGTTTTTAAGAGTTTTGAAGAAAATTTCTTTCAAATCAAATACCCTACCATAATAAAATATTGAATATAATGTGTCGTCTGTGAACTGAATATTCATACGTACTTCTGGCTTATGTGCCGTATAACAAAATTGGATATTATCTGTTAACTAATAAACCTAGGTTAAGGAGTAAAGGTCGCAGGGGCCTATCTACAAATTTTTTTAGAGTTAAGCTCGGGTTTTTTAATGCCTAATCGTATTTAGTAGCTACACAAAGCTCTATTTTGTAAAAAAACATTTAAATGTCTTTTAAGCATCGAATTTTACAAGATTGTGAAATGGGCGACCCATGTCTTCAATTATGTGTGCAAACGTTTCAACGCCTTCAATAATCTTATAGCAAAATTATCGAGATTTGTGAAATCAGGGTTGTATTTTTTATAAATTAATTGTTTATTTTAGAATAAGAATTAATCCAATTTTACTATTTTTAATTAATTACTTTTATATATGTATTTAATACTTTTTAATCAATACACTGCAAAAGTGACTATTATACTAGAAGTGGGGTTTTGGTGTAAAATCTCCTCAAGGGCGCTTTACGATCAACTTTTAATACGTCACATTTGCAGTATGTGACCAAATATATTATTTAATCAATTGTTTGTATATAATTAAATCATATTTTTATTTGTGCGCCTTCCGTACTAGCAGCAGAGTTTAAAACAATTATATCGACGGTGGAAAGGAAAAAGTGACTAAACCACATAATTTGTGCAAAGGAAAATGATACCTAGTGACGTAATATTATCATGTCGCTTGGTATAATTTTCCTTTGCAGATATTATGTCGCTTAGTAACTTTTCCCTATTTTTATATTTCCGAATTATCTTGATGGTTTCGTGTGCCGTTTTATTTTATAAACCATTTAATGGAGAAAAAAACAATGGCACCTGATTACAAAAATCCGTATTGATATTTTAAAGTATTTTTATTATTTTAAAGAGAGAGATTTTAAGACTCGTGCTGTTATTAAATACAATTTGTTACTGTTGTTCTTTAAATGTTTATTTTACTGTATTAAAGTAAAGTGGTTTAAAAATTTTCTGTGAATCCAGAAAAATTAAACAAAAAAATTCGAGATCACCGTTGTAATCCATTTATAAATACGATCACTAATAAGCGAGATACACTCGTTTAAAGTTTTCATTTTGTAAAGAAATTATTTGAGGACTACGATTGAATGGAGTAACAGCCGCGTTTCACGTGACAGCGTAACTTCTAAATTATCCAACCAACAAACAGATTACACAGATGGTATCGGATTTTTCATTTTATTCACAGAAAAAGTGAAGCATCAAAACTATGTACCGTACTTATTTTTTTTTTAGAAATTTGCCACATTGCAAAAAATTTATTTTAATAATTGTTACTATACTTTATTAATTTTATAAATTTGTAATGGAAAAATGTTTAAGTTTTGTTCACTAACAATCATAATAGTTGGTTCTAATCGCCACATACGTTTTTTTGTTATTTTGAATAAAAATAATATTGTTTTGTTAACATATTTATTTATAATTATGTTTTGTATCAATTTCTCATAAATAATGATTACTTTTTATCTTTGTGTTTTTTCTTATTTTTAAAATTACCCATTAGTGTTTTACTCTCAAGGCGATGAATGAGGCGCTGAGGACCAAAGGAACTTAAGCGACATTAAATTGGACAGTTCTTAGCAAAATGTCTTTTGTTTTTTTTGCTTTTCAGTAAAAATAAATGAAATAAAATAATCATTAATATAGACACACTTTTGCTTAAAACTACCTTTTTTTAAAATGTGGTTTAAAATGTGTAATTTCATAATTATGGAAAACTACAAAGCGAGTGATACGTGCATGAGAAGATGTATGAATTTGGAGGAAGCAAGAGAAGTATGCCAGGACAGATGGTGTGTTGCGTTCTATCCTCTCTGCCTTACCCCTTGGGAGAAATGCGTGCTATGGTTAGTTAAGTTAAAATATTGACCAAGCGTCGCTACCAAGAATCTACAAAACAAACAATCCATTGTTATTGCCATTAATTTGAAGTCATTGTTGACCTTGGTAGGTAAGAAGTTACCCCTGTATTGTAGGTTCCATTCAATTTTTAAAATCATCAATTGTCATTCAGCCACACCTCGCGCGGACCATTCAATATTCCGCACAGTTTTCGCATTAACCGGGACAGTTTGCAGACAGCACAAGAAACTGTACAGTTTTCTGTACCGTATAAAGCAGCCATTAAAAACTAATCCTTTTCAAAAAAAATTTTCTGTAGCTTTCTATTCTTAATGCATGTTAAAATACAATATTACTTTCATTTTATATCCCTATACAGAGATTAGGTGGATTTTTTTTTTTTTTTTTCAAATTCAGGGATATGGATATTCGAGCGTTTACTGGGCTTATGACCTGTCATTAGCAAGGCAAAATGTTACCTGGTGTGGATATTCACTAAAAATCGGAATGGGGAATGTTGTAGTACCTACATAAAGTGGCCACTTAACCCAGCCAATGACAGGTCATAAGCCCTGTAAACGCTCGAATATCCATATTCCTGAATTTGGAAAAAAAATATATAAATTCTACCTCATCTTTGTAGGGATATAAAATGAAATATAAACCTACTCTTGTCTTAAGTGTAGGGTATTAACCCTACCCTACACCTAACCTAACCCAACCCTCTCCTTTATCCGGGCTTGGGACCGGCAGCAGAATTGTTCCCAAAACTGCTGGCGGAGTTTTTTTTTTTTACCATCTGGATCTAGATTTTACGTTAATATATTTTTCATCATCAATTGCATTTTGGTAAAAATTGACCAAAAGTAAAAAAAAAAAACTCACTGTCACCCATAATGGTTAGTTGTTTCCAATGACAGTGATGGATCTAGCTACCATCACCAGAACCAAATTCTACACAGCAAAACACAAGGAAGTATAAAATATCTTCATTATATATTTATCCATAAATTTTTCAATGGTAAAGCAAAGGAAAACAATAAAAGATTAAAGGAAAACATATAAGATTAAGTTAAGATAAGGATAAATATATAAGAAAGACATTACAACGACCGAGTACTCAGCTAAACAGCTACAGATAAGACTCTACTCACTACACATGCACTTAGAAAATAATCGTGGCTTTTTTATTTATTTAAAAATATTCATTGTAAAACAAATAAAAAAACCAACAAAGGTTGGTATAGGGAGCACTTAGTTGCTACATTTTAAAAATCCAACCATAAAAAGGTTACCTTGGATACCTTGGACTGATACTGAAGCGAAAGACTAATCATCCTACCTTCATGTAATAAAATGATCAAGATTACACTGCACTTGGTGTACCAATGCAGTGCCCTATGCACCATTGGGTGCAGATAAGGGATAGAAGTTGTATAAAAAGGTTTGAAAAAAAAGCAGGAAATGTAAATAGAATGAAAACAGTCATAAAACTTGATAAATTGAAAATCTAAATGGAAAAATAAAAAAAGGTATGACTGATAAAAAAAATAAGATTAAATGATGATTTGATGCCACAAAAAATTCGAAAAAAAAAGAAATTTAAGTGGCGGGCTGCCTTTATCACGAGGGTCCACACCTGGGTAGAGGAAACGCCTGGCTACCTTCACCTGAAGGTGAAATAAATCTAAAAAATATACTTTCCTACGGTATAACCCGACCGTATATGAAAGTAGGAATTTGGTTGTGGCGGGCTGCCATCAGCACGGGGGTCCACACCTGTAGTAGAGGAAAAGGTGTAACTTAACAACTTGGGGTGATTTGTATGAGGACTAGTCTATTGCTTAATCCATAGATATGACAAGATGTAGAAAAAGAGTCGAAGAGAGAAATTTATACAGTAGGTTAAGATTAATAAAATAATTTTAATCAAATGGCTATTTAAAAGCAATATCCTTTATAATAGGTTATGAAATTTTATACAGTAGGTTAATGATAGGTTATGAAATTTATACAGTAGTTAATGATTAGGTTAGGTTAAATAAAATAATAGGTTATGAAATTTATACAGTAGGTTAATGATGGGTTAGGTTAAATAAAATAATTTAAAATATAATAGATTTTTAAAAGCGTAATTTGTGAAGGCGTAACCAAATGAAGGCGTGTCCAACCAATCACAGCCCACACCTACACATTTCTACAATCCATAGAGTAAAAATATTTTGAAATTTTGACAGCTGCACACCCAAGTTGTTAAGTTACACCGAGGAAAAAACTTTACTGAAGGTAAAGTTTATTTTTAAAATCTACTTTCTTACGGTAACCACCGTGTAAAACAGAAAGTAAAATATTTGTTTTTGAATATATTTTAATATATTTTTGATAAAACGAAATCAATAATAAAAATAAAGTAAATAACATAAATTATAAAACGATTTGAATTTTAATAATGGGTGTTATATATGTAAAATATTCATTTACCTATTGAGGATAAAAAAAATGTAGTCGAAAATATGGAAGAAGGTAAACCTAATGAATAGCTACGATAAATTCGAGTTTTCAAAAAAAAAACAATCGTTACTCCGAATATATTAAACAAGAGGTCCGGAGGGCAAAAGCAATTTCGTCTTGAAACTTTGGTATTGAACATTGTGAAAATTCAAGAAAAAGTTATCAAAAATGAGACGTTAAAATTATTTTTCCTTATATTGCGAATATTTAACGAAAACCCCAATAATGTACGAAAATCGAAACTCCTAATATTACTTAATTATTACACAGATGTAATAACAACAGCAGCGTGCTATGCATTCGTGGGAAAAAAACTCTAGTTTGAATAAAAATCAATAAATAATATGAAATCTTTTAAAACTAAATTTTAAAAAAATCTACGAACTTTGGACTTTTGTTTTGAGTTTTAATAACGTGGCGATAAAACTTTGAGAAACATACTCACAAATTTAAAAATATATTTAAGTACAAGAATATGTACAACAACTGACAACAACTTTTTAACATATTATGATCACATTTAAATACTTAAATTAAGCATTTATACAAAATGTAAACAATCTGTTACGTACAGAAAAAAGTATATTGTTAAATATCATGTAAATTTTCGCACGGTAACCTGTGTTTTGAGAAATAATTTATACCGCGAATTAAAGATAGTACGTTTATCTAACTCTGTGGCGAAAAAAAACTTAGGTGTACCATAATAATTTAATATTTAATTATTGAAAGACTGCAAGACCGCGATTGCTTCATTTATAGCGCGCACGCACGGCGGCAGTCGGCAGTTGAGATTCTGCCAGGAAGGACGTGTCTCCACGCTCGTCACGCTGGTGACATACTAATACACAGTTTTTGATGACAAAATCATATTATTTTGTATTGGAGATATACTGGATATGTCTAAATAGTAATCATTTCATAGAATAATTCACCAAATACATATTTAATTATATTTTAATAGCTTATTTTATTAAAAAACAAGAAAAATATTTCGGCTGATAAAAATGCCACGTGCGTTACAAACTCGTATCTCTTGTGAAACTTGTAGGCTTGTATTTAAAAAGGGTTGTTTTGTTTACACATCACCAACATTCATTGCTAAAAGTAAATTTGGCTTTTTTGTATAAACGTAAAATTTGCTTAACACTGCGTTTCCATTTGTAGCCTAGCCTAGCCTAGTAAATATCGAGCAACATAACACTCCAGAAGACTGAATAATAATAATAATAATTATGATTATTATTATTATTCCATCTTCTGTGTCCGCCTCGTAGCATAGTGGTAGTGCATTTGGCTACCGCGCATGAGGTCGCGGGTTCGATTCCCGTAGGGGGTCGACATGAAATATTTATTTAAATGTGATTTTCATATTTATATTTCATGTGTGATACCCCGCGTCGCAAATAAAACCGATAATCGCTCGCTAAATTCGCTAGTGCGCAGCTTGACCGCCAGAGTTCTTTTTACATGACGCGACCTATACTGACGCGTAAGACTGATCATCCTACTTTCATGTAATAAAATGATCATGAGACACTGCACTTGTACCAATGAAGTGCCCTATGCACCATTGGGTGCGGATAAGGGAAAGTAGTATGAAAGAAGATTGAATGCAGTTGAAATGCGATCTCTCAGGCGAATGTGTGGTAAAACTATGCATGATAGGTGCACTAATGTTGAAATTAAATGAGATAAGCATTATCGACAAAATTAAGAAAGGTATTTTACGTTGGTTCGGTCATGTAGAGCGAATG
The DNA here is from genome assembly GCA_022494985.1 of Micrasema minimum. NCBI lineage: Eukaryota > Metazoa > Arthropoda > Insecta > Trichoptera > Brachycentridae > Micrasema > Micrasema minimum. Next base: position 30,435 of record JAGVSP010002273.1, on the reverse strand, counting down.
GATGATGAAAGAACGGCTAAAAAATATATGATGCGACTGTGCCTGGATGTAGAAGTCGAGGAAGGCCGAGAAAGACATGGCATGATCAAGTAAAACAGGTGCTTGAAAGTGGGCATGTAAGAAGTCGGAATAATCGATGTGCGACGTGCGTGCATGAGAAAATGTATGAATGTGGAGGAAGCAAGAGAAGTATGCCAGGACAGAGTGGTGTGGCCTTGAAGTTTATTTATACGAAACGGCGCTCTATAAATTAACCAGAATAGTAATAATAATGCGGATTATTTCAAACAAGTAGGTACAAACAAATAGACCATCTCCGTTTTTGTCAGTTCATCGTAATTTATTAATCAGTCCCGCGTCCCGCGTCAAAAGGTATATTTTTTACTAACGGAAAACAAAATATAAGCATGTAAATAGAATTTACCTTTTTAAAATGTTGCAAATTTTAGTATACAGATATTAGTAAAATGAAAATGTTCATACTTCGTTGTAGGCTTGGGTAACTCAATATAAATCTTTGAGCTGCAGATCAGCTCGCAGCTCAAGCAGTTGAGCTGGAGTCATGAACCGGCTCGCAGATCAGCTCACAGCTCCTTCCGGTTAAACCGGAAAGAGCTGTGAGCTGGTGAGCTGCGAGCCGCGCAGGGAGCTGTGAGCTGTTGGCGAGCTGCGAGCCGCGCAGTGAGCTGTGAGCTGCTGGTCGTAAAGATGGTTGCGAATGGTAACAAAATTGTTGCCATACTACAAAATAGTCCGTAAAGAAAAGTACCTACTTATATTATAATTTTTTTCATTCGTTAGCTTAATATTTAAAAAAAACTTAAGGTTGCTTGTTGGTGTGCAGCAAGCTAATGGCCAATAGCGAACTGTTCTTATAAGTAGATTTTGGCAAATAATAAAGAGAAAAGAAAATCGTTAATTTTTTTCCATTTATTACATAAGACCGGCTTAGAAACGTTAGTTACTTTACACTACTCGTAACTCATAATGGAGCAAACGAAACCCGTGTAAAACAGTAGAGGTACTAAAGAGAAAAGTAAATAAATGAAATAAATCTGTGACTAAATCCAGTATAAAATTAAGTGCCATAAAAATAGATGGCTAGAAGAGTTGGCGGCCAGTGGCCAGCGTTGCCTCAAATTAATTACTGCCTTTAAGTCTAACTGTGAGATGGTGAGATGTAAAAACAAGTTATTTTCTGTGTCATCTGTGATTTTCTGTTAAATGTCAAAAGTTAAAAGTAAAACCAAACGTTTCGGCAATTTCGAAGGAAATTTTTTGCAATGGCTTACAAAAACATTCTAGGATTGGTTTATTGGTCTTTTTCATAACGTAGCTGTAGATTCTAATTCCGAATCTTTAGCTCTCCTTCAAAACTCAAAACGTAAGTTGATCATATTTACGTATTTGAATATTTACTTGGTTATGTTTTTATCGCAAATTTTGTGTTTTTATTTCCTACATTTTCAGAATTTAATTTCCCCTTTATTCTTCTTTTTTTACAGCTCGCGTCCAAACTCACAAATTCATAAAGGGAAGGTAGAAGTCATCAGAATATTTAAGCAATGTTTAGTAAATTTTATTGCTTTTTATTGAATCAACCTATAAATATTACAACTCGCAAAAGGATGCAGTGTGTGTAAAATGCTAAATAAATTAAATTTCAATCTTATGTAAAAAAAATAAATATTATACAACATTAAAAAAAAATAAAATGTTTCATTAAGATCGCTGAGTTTTTTTTATTTTTCATGCTTATTGAAAAATTATAAAATTGAGATATCTTAAATGGCGTAAGACGTATAAGTACCATAAAATTAATTGAAATAAAGATTGTTCTAAATATAGTTCATCGTGTTAAAGCTGTTTTTAAGGTTATTTGAATTTGGCGTTTGATTATGATTTATGATGTTAGTGGCCGTTTTCGGGTTCGCGATTTAATAAAAGTCTGTTTAGTTGTTTAGTAGACTTTTGAAATGAATGAGGTATTATCTTAAAATCAATAAATATCACGTATGGTCCTTTTAAGAGGAGATGCACATAATAATTATCTTTATCTTATATTAGGATCTATTTTTATTTTAAGTTCAGATTTGACTCCCGCCCTCCCGCGAGAGACAACTGCGCACTGCGCAGGGACTCGGTGAGCTGCGGGGAGCTGTATATGTGTATTTGTGTAAGGAGCTGTAGTGAGCTGCGAGCTGCGAAGAGAGCTGTGAGCTGCTGGGAGCTGCGAGCTGCGAAGTGAGCTGTGAGCTGCTGCGAGCTGCGAGCTGCGAAGGAGCTGTGAGCTGTGGCGAGCTGCGAGCTGCGAAGGGAGCTGTGAGCTGCTGGCGAGCTGCGAGCTGCGAGCCGCGCAGGGAGCTGCGACTCACTTTGAGCCGGCTCATATCAATCGGAGTCGCAGCTCAGCAGCTCAAATAGTTTGAACCGTACTTTTGAACCGGTTCAAAACTGAGTTACCCAAGCCTACTTCGTTGGATGGAAACAGGATGGCCAAAAATGTATTGTACTTAAACTACCTACATCAAATTCGATTTTGGTTCTATTTCATTATCACAATCGAGTTTGAATGAAAAAAAAATTTTAGGAGTTCTTTAAAATAAATAATAACGCAATCAACAAAAAATAGTACATTAATTTTTTTATTTAAACGGCTATGTTCGGGATCCGGAATTTCGTTTTTAATGTATGGTAGATATACTGTATTTAGTAATATTTATATGATAATAAGAAAAAAAGTGATACATTTTGACACTCAATAAACATTTTTCTTTTTGATTAAACTTATTTACTTATTAATTATTCTATAAAACAATTAATACATTTTATTAAAAGTAAATTAATTAACCAATTAAAAGACAAAACTTATTACGGCACGTCAAATAATAAATGAAATTGTCGTAGTGAGTACGTACATATAAATAAACCGGGATTCTTAGAAATAACATTAGTATTCTCGTATTTTTTATTTTACAAAAATACTCTACAAAATCATCAATGTATATTAATTTCTTACGCATCCTGTACTTATCCGAAGCCAATACTAACACATAAACAAATAATATGTGTAATACGAAGTTATTTAAATGTGTGCGTGACAGTAATAGGCCTGATTGGTTCAAAGTTTAGCTAATACTAACGCATAAACGTGTAATATGAAGTTATTCAAATGTGTGCGTAAAGTGGCATGGTCTGATTGGTTCAAAGTTTAGGTAGTACGTATATTCTGACGCACTAAGAATGTTTATGCTAAGAGACATCTGGTGATAGTAATTTTCCCTAAAAAAGGTGACGAATTTATGCATAGAAATTTGGGACTAAGGCCTTAAATGGAAAAAGGGAGCATACAACATGCTCCCTTTGGCCATCAGACAATAAAACAGGAACTTGTTTTCAAAAAAGCTGTGTCAAATTGGATAGTGGAGGTGGGTAGAATAGAGATAAGCAAAATTATTCAACCAAATAGATAGTCTTCTTTCATAATTTTAATTTTACAATCATTTCAAAATGTATGGATCCATTGTATGTTAGTAATTAAAAAATAATAAAAATTGTAAAATTAGTCCTCGGCACGGGTTACCCCAGTGAGGACAAATTTAGTATTTTTAATTTGTACTTTGTAATATGTTTTAAATAAATAAATAAAAAATAATAATAAAAAAAAAATATCATGTAAATTTTCTGAAAAGACATGTAATCAATACAATATCAAATACAATATTACAAGAATTTTCTGAAAAATAAAACGGTACATAAAAAAGTAATATTTTCTGAAAAGACATGCAATCAATACAATAACAAATATATAACACAAATTTTCTAAGAAAATAAAACAGTAAAAACAAAGCACAGAAATTATGTGAATCTGAAAAGTCATAAAAAATTTAAATTTTACACTACGAATATTAATCTAAAGTTTTGACTTAATACTGTTGTTGTCTTCTTGCTGCAATCTACCGTCGCGCCCTTCCTTGTAATCCAGAAGCGTGCAGAGGAGCACACAAATCACTTACACAATTAAGTTCTTTCCGATTTTCAATTTTCCGAATTTTCTAGCGCGGTTTGAAATAGCGCTTTTTTAAATCGCTCGCAAAATCCTCCATTTGGCGCGCATGCGATGTGACGTCACATTTATATGGGCGCTCACTTCGTACTGAATTTCCCGCCTTTCATAATGGACGGGTATGACGTCATTAGCCAATAACGGGCGTTAAAAGTCACTCGTAATTTCGTGTTTTTAAAACATAATTTTTTTAATGAAAACAACATTTTTGATCATTGTGTTTTATATCGTTGGAATTATAAAAATAAACTTTAAATATTTATAACGTTTTCAAGGATATTCATGCTATCGGGAACAACCCTATTAACCGAAAATTATTGTTATTGTTTTTACACACATTTTCTTAAAAAGCAATGGAGTCGTATTATATATTATTATTATCTATGCACTAAAACACTTATAAATATTCATTTATAATAGAATTTTATTTTAAAGTGCTTGACGCACAGGTGTATCCAGCTCAACGTTATTGTTTTTCAATGTTTTTGGGACATTATAATAAATAGCTGGTAATAAGAAAACATATTTTAATTTTGTGTTTTTTTTTAAATTTATTTAAACGCGCGGCGGCTTCCGTAACGAATTTTCTTAGACACTGGATCGACCGGAGATTATAAATACTAGTTGTTATTCTCACGGCACTGAAGTTTCGGGTTTAATTCCGGGTGAGATTTAAAAAAAAACAGATTTTTCTCAAGCCAATGTACCGTTGGGTGCGGATAAGGGAGAGTGGTCGTATTAGTTATTTTGAAAGAATTGAAACCTACTTTATTAAATTTTTATTTATGAAATAATCATTTTTTTCACATATACGCGCCATGTGAAAAAATGATGCAAATGTCTCTCACAATAGAAAAAAAAAACATGAAAATTATCGTTTTATAATTTAAATATTATGCAACGCAGTAGATTTAAAAAGAAAAACCACATCACTGGCAAATAATATTGAAAAAAAAACACAGCAGCACTTATTTGAGATTAAACATTATTAAATTTTGATAAACTTCGCCACTATTTCACTTTTATTTTATTTTAAAATTCGATGGCATCTTTTAAATTATTATAATATTAAATGATCGAACCAAACGTATAAAAAATAAAGCGGTAATATTCGCGTGTTCGAGGGTTGGTTTCAAAATCGCGACTAATTTCGTTTCAGTTTTTTCGTTTAAGTATTTCACAATCATTTGCAAAAACAAATTCTCGTTGGAAACGAAATATTTGTCATGTACTTATTTTGTGACAATAAAACAATGTACTAATGAAAACAATTTCTTTTAGAAAAATAATTGAATGAAAATTAATGCAATAATTATTTTTTTTATATTTTTTTATAACGGGTTTGGAAACCAAATGTTTCTGAAGTGATGAATCACAAAACCATCAGTGCAATCCGTTCGTTAATTCGATAATTAATAAACGAGATAAAATAATTTATTAAACTAACTAACTAACCATCACGCCATTTCCCCGAAGGGGTAGGCAGAGAGGATAGAACGCCACACCACTCTGTCCTGGCACACTTCTCTTGCTTCCTCCACATTCATACATCTTCTCATGCACGCACGTCGATTATTCCGACTTCTTACATGCCCGCTTTCAAGCACTTGTTTTACTTGATCATGCCATGTCTTTCTCGGCCTTCCTCGACTTCTACATCCAGGCACAGTCGCATCATATAATTTTTAGCCGTTCTTTCATCATCCATTCGCTCTACATGACCGAACCAATGTAAAAGACCTTTCTTAATTTTGTCGATAATGCTCTACATGACCGAACCAACATAAAAGACCTTTCTTAATTTTGTCGATAATGCTCTACATGACCGAACCAACATAAAAGACCTTTCTTAATTTTGTCGATAATGCTCTACATGACCGAACCAACATAAAAGACCTTTCTTAATTTTATCGATAATGCTCTACATGACCGAACCAACATAAAAGACCTTTCTTAATTTTGTCGATAATGCTCTACATGACCGAACCAACATAAAAGACCTTTCTTAATTTTGTCGACAATGCTTAATTCTGTTACCGGCACTAACCCTCTTTTCAATGTCCTTGTCCATATTTCCATCACTTGTGAACATGCTTCCCAGATATACAAATTCTAATTAATAATTTATTTATAGTTTTTATTCCGCATACGATCGGTGATGTCAGCGATCACGTTTAATACAAAATCTTTACAAAAATAAAACTTTAAATTATTGTATCTCGCTTATTAATTATCCGATTTATATACAGATTGTAAGGATTTTGTGATTTTCGTTTTATTTATTTTTCTTCATTCACAGAAAATTTTGATCAGCAAGGTTTTGGAAAAAATGAATCATTTTATGTTATAATAATATTTTATAAACGACCTCTGTTCTGGTGTTATCGCAAAGACGCATGTTTCACGATTTCGGGTTCGATTCCGCGTGAGATGGTGTTTATTTTTGAACCCCTGAATAAAGTTAAAATAATAATGACATTTTCAGTGTGTCCAAATCTTTGCTGACAAGCACTGGATTTCATTATTGACGGGTTCTCGTTTAATATCTAACTAACGGGATAGAATCAATGATATTAATTTTCATAGATAACATATTATCTTCCGTCCCTTGTCATGTCCAGATTTAGACAATATTGTCTCAATTTCAACTTGTTAGAGGGAAACGGAATGATAAAAATGTATTAGCTAGATATCCAATAAGAGTCTGCGACGGTATTATTTAATTAAGGTAGGTACCTAAAAGAAATGATAAATTTAATATTCTAATAATTTCGTGCTATTTGCCGAAAATCGGATTTCAGCATTAAATAGCTGAATTCTGCGCTATTTTACTATATTGCTCGCAATCATTATAAAAGCTTTACATAATTTTCTTGTAAGTTAGGTAGGTATTAGTAAAAAAAAAATCATCGAAGTTTCCCGCTTATACTAAATTGACTTCAAAGTACAAGTTCAAAACCCTTTAAGAATATTTCGTACAAAAAACGTAAAAATCATTTTAAAAATGAAAATATATAATGGTATAATTTTATTTACGTTTGAATATATCTTAATTTAGTGAAAAGATTTATTTGATGAATTTTCAATATTATAAAGCACCAACTTGACCCGATTTACTTTTGGCTGTCGTTTGAGTCGTCCCTAAAATTTGTAACGTAATGGTGGCGTCTTGTGAGTGAATCATTGCTGACAACATTTTTGGGAAAAAACATTTGAGAAAAGAAAATGCCTTCCGCTTGTTCGATGTAAATAATATCAGGTAATAATTTTCAGGCGTCCATAATGGCGAAATAACGCCTTTAAAACGCAAAATTATCAGTATTATTTTCACACGAAAAGATTTCATATTACGTGTCCGGGCCAACCTCACGCGTTTTTATTTTAATATTGCTAGGTTTTTTGACAGCGGCTTTCGGTTTTGTTGGTATTATAATTATTGAAGCACGAATTCAAAATTATAAAAACAGGAATGCTCCCTCAAAAATGATTTTTATAATTTTATGTTGTTTACTATTGTCGCCTAACTATTAAAATTTTTGTAATGTCGGACGAGACGCCTTGCCCTTGTTCTGGCACTTTATTATTGTATCAATATTAAAACTTAACATATTTAACGAAATTGAAACAATTATAATATTACCACATACGTAATTTTGCATTATTACTATTTCTTTGGTTGTTACCCAGTATATTTCTTTTATTTTTAAAATGACATCCTCATATATATAAAAATGCCTGCAAAAGTTACCTTGCTGGTTTGATTTATATTTGATTGATTTGATTGTAAAGGTATTTAAAATAAAATTGTTGAAATTTGAAGGCCTTTATTTAGAAGGAAATATAAAATTTTACAGGTTCTATGGTAAAATACATAAAAATATTATTATGTAAAAACTTTATATCAAATACATTTATTGCATGTATTTCCCGTGAGTTATCCACATATTTCAATTTGTAAATACTATTTTCAATAAAGCCTAAGTGGCTTGTGCTTGAAAACAGGAATCAAGTAGTGGCGGAGTAGGGATTCGAACTTGGGATCTCTAGACTCTATTCTAATCTCGGGACAATGACACTAGTTTTTTTTTTTAAGTTTAAAAAAAAAAAAAAGTTTTAAACATTATTTTAAATTATTATTTTATTAATTTTCAGAATGGCTGAACTGGAAAAATCTAATATACATTGCTTTATATGCAATAAATCGCGCTGGCGTTTCTATAAGAAATGCTGTGCAGATATTCAGCGACCAGGTAAGACTCTTCTACTGATGCATAGGGCACTTTGTCAATACTTCAATTCAGTCCGATTTGAGCACACTTTGCTCACGCAGACCAGTCTGAGGAGTGTCAGTAATGACGAATTAATTATGATTAAAATGCAGTTCCACATAAAAATGTCAGTAGAAAATCTCAATCTATTCATATTATAAATGGTAATATTATACACAGTAACAAAACTCGTAGTACAACCCGAAAACTGGTGAATCTACATCATATTTGGAGTCCAATGTGTAATATGACTTATAATCTGAGCTAGAATTATAATTTTTTTCTTATCATAAAAGCTTTCATTAGTATTGCAGATTAAGTAAAATTTCACAAATTCTTTTTAGAATGCATTTTTTTTGTTGTTGTTTTATTTATGGATACTATTAATTCGACTAAATAAATGATATTTGATAAAAATTTGCAAAAAAATTTATCAAAAAAAATTTACTTCATGCTCAATTTTTTTGAATATTATGGGACAATTCAAAAAAAATTGTCAATTATACAAAATTGACTCCGAATATGACGTAGATTCACTGGTTTTCCGCTTGTACATCGAGTTTTTTACACCGTGTATATCAAATATGGAAAACGGACCCTTCATCATGCAGTGCTTGTATTTTTAATATGCTACCTAAGAATTTCTTGGATTGTGTCAAAATTAAAGATAAGGTTAAAATTTTAAAGGAAATGGCTGACAGAGGAGAGGTTTTTATAAATTCAGGCTGATTAATTATTGATTTGTGCTTAATTGTTAAATATCTATAAGAAAAAAGAAAGAATGAATGTTAGAATGTATGTATGTATGCATGTATGCACGTGCATATATGTATGTATGTGTATATTATAAAATATATAGATAAATATTTTTTTTTTATTTTGTAAATTTTTTTTGTTTTTATTGTTTTTTCTTTTTTTTTTAGTTTTGTTTTATTTTTTTTTATATACTGTAGAACCTTATGACAAAACTTGTGTTAGTTTTATAAGGACTACTGTAAAATTATTTCTTGGGGTGTGAGAAGGTGATAGCTGTTGCGTCGGGACTAAAGGGAAAATTAGCTTCCCCACCGTTTTGGTGAGAAGAAATAAAATATTAAAAACCATTTTGTAATTCCGAAACTGACTTAAGCCCCTTTCTCAACACCACCCGTCTCCCGTCCACCGGCTAATTCAGTTGAGAAAGCAAACCAGACTAAATGCTCCAAAATAAAATGTGAGACTTAGGTCCCTTGTCTCCTAAGCCTCTCTTCCACTTTTGTACTCTCGGGAACTGGGGCATTGAACAGAATGACAACTCCATATTTTGAGGTTAACAAAATTGTTTAATAATAAATAGAATTTACATTACAGAGATAGCCATTTCTACTAAATTTTACAAAATATACTCCTAACTTTGTGGGGAAACTAAATCGTCATTAACCAAATTAAATTGTTATCCCAGTTATCTTGATCCAAACATTCTTTTACACTTTCATTCATGCCACAGGATGCTGACTATAATATATGTTATTACTTTATAACATTAGGCACAGAATTTATGCAAACTAATCAGTGAAGTTAAGTAGCTAGCGTAGATCGTAAAGTTTCCAATCTCGCGATTCAATTTAGAGACAAATTCCTTCTGATACCATTATCGAATAAACTAGGGCTGCGGATTCTGTAAATATTATTATCAATAAAAAACAAATTGGGCGAGTATGAATGAATCTACTAGTGGGAGCAAACTAACATTTTAACTAATTTACAGTAAGGAATGAAAAGTATTTCTAATATATGACTACATGGTGACGAAAGATTCAAATAATATAGATGCCCAAAATGGCCGAAATGTCGCAGACCGATGCTTCAATGCGTGGCAGATGAATCCTGTTGGTGGCATTAATCTTCGATAATCCGATTGATCCTTTACATCTACCCCGCGTGTGGCTGTGATGGGGGTTCAGCGAAAGCATCTCTCGCTGATAGTTGCTTGCATCCAAGGTCCATGAGGCGTTCAGATCATCAGGGGGATTGCATGATGAATCCTGTTGCATCGGAGTCCGAGTTGAGCTCCTCATGACAGTATATACAGAATAGTGCTTGTTGAATCTTAGAATATCTCCCAGTGGAGATATTCCCCTTTTTTTTTTTCATCGTCTTAATGGCCGAATATCAAATTGCATTGTTGTGCAAAAATAGTAGCTGCCTCATTAATACAATGGCGAGGCAGCCAATGTAATATAAATAAAATAAATAGGGGATAAATAGAAAAAAGAAGAAAAAAAAGGATTCCTGTCAAAGAATGTCACAATTAGCATGACGGATTGCAGATTTCTGTGTTTTCTGTATGAATATGATAATACAAGGTACTTACGTCGCTAGACGAATCCTTTTCTCACTAAGTCACAGTTTAATTTTATACTGGATATGGCGGTGTCGGGTATTTCTCCCGCGGCGCGCCATGTTCGTACCGCCGTCCGAGGCGAAAAAAAGCAAATATCCTTAGCGACTGGTATTGCCAGTGCAAGTAAGTTATGGACAAAATAAAAAAAAAATAGATACTGTGTTCGAATAAATTTGCAGTACTTGTCTAATGCGCCCACTTTCAAGTACTTGTTATACTTGGTCATGCCATGTCTTTCTCAGCCTTCCTCGGCTTATATACATCCAGGCGCACTTGCATTTAAACTTCTTTTTAGCCGTTCTTTCATCACTCATTCGCTCCACATGACCAAATCATTGTCCAAAAGCCCTTTCTTAATTTTGGTCGATAATGCTTATCTCAGCCTTGCACTCCTGCTCTAATTTGGACATTTGTACACTTATCATACATAGTCTTACCACACATAGATCGCATTTCAACAGCATTCAGTCTACTTTCATCCTTCTTTTTCCAACACCACGCTTCACTACCATGCATAAGGGTTGGTACTTAATACTCACAGGGTGCATTTACAAATACAGTGGAACCTCTCATAACGAGAACAAATCGTAATCTTACTAGTTAAGCAAATCAATTTTATACCCATACAATTTCACTCCGACATTAATCAATGTTAAATACAATAATGCGTTCCGTGCTTCAAACAAGAAATCACTAGAAGGGGCATTTCTGTACAAATTTTCTATAAATATAAGCTTCCAAGGGTGAATTTCATAATACCATTTATTCAATTCCACCGTCTAAAGTCTCCAACACTTGATGTGTAGCGATGACGTAGATTTTCCGATTATCACTAATAACTGCTTTTATTCTTTATTATGCTTTTATTCTAGATGCCCAACGTTTCAAACTTACTGACGCCTCCCAAAGAAGTCGCTTCTTCAGAACCCGAGGACCCGAAGTTCCCGCAGGACTCCCGGGACACTGAGGAGATGAAGGTGGAGGGGGCGGACCAGGTCCAGTACAGCGGCGAGGATCCGGAGAACGGGAGCTTCGTCATCAGCCAGATGGAGATCCTGGACCGGCGGGACGGGGCCGGTATAGAGCTGGAGGAGGGCACCTTCCTCATGGAGCAGGCGGAGGACGGGAGCATCATCAGGGTGCTGCATCATCCCGGCGTGTATTCCAAGGAGAATGAGGTACTTACTTCGCCTAGTATTTGATATCCATATCTGCCAATCATCAGAACTTGCGTGGTATACAGTGATAATGGCGCGACGCTTTCACATGTGAACACTCTCTGTCATCCATTGAGATAATTGCTAAGCATTTTAGCAGAAACCTTTTGATTGCAATGAGATTCTTATCCGAATTATATCACCTGAAAAAACAAAGTCATGTAAAAATGGAAAAATAACAGATAATGTAAACAAGATAGTTAAAAAAAAAAGAATACAAAATATTGGTATCTTTATTACCGAGAAGAAGAAGGGAAATAATTATTAATATATAAATAAAAATGACGTAGATTATGTTATAGTTATGGTCTTTATAGTAAGAATAATTTCTACCTTTACACTATGTAATTACGGGGACTAACATTAAATTACAATTTGACATCTCAACAGAGACGAGAAGTTTGGAGGGGAATATGGATATCTAGGCGTTTACAGGGTACAATTGTCCATTTTATTATTTTTATGTTAGCATTAACTCTTATTTTTTTTAATAACACCAAATACTATGCAATAGTGATTTTGAACATAAAAATACTCCTTTTTCATTTTTTTATATTTCCGTTATTTTTTATTTACAGATTGACGGTATGGACGTGGAAGAACAATCGGATGGGGAGACGCAGTATGAAGAAATTCACGATGGTAAATATTGAAAATTTTCATCATCTCATAAAACCTTGTATTTACTGTGTGAAGCAAGCTCAATACACGATGTCTGTATGAAAGTGATGAATCTATCGATATTGAAGATGTTTTTTTTAAATTATAATTTTATTTTTTTTCTGCTTCCTATGTTGGCCGTATCAACCATATTGCATCAGTGCATCACCGCCTACTCAGAAAATTAGCATGGATGATCGGTCTGGGGAGAGATGATTACACCTATGAAGATATGGACTCAATGTTGAGAATCTCTAGTCTTCAAAAGCCTAGATTTAGATCTTTTTTCTAAACGTTAGATGTTAGCATTGATTCCATTTTCATATTTAAATTGCTAAATGGCATGATAGATGCACCATCTTTACTGACTCAAGTGACTTTTCTGTATTCCCAGTCCGTAGGTTGAGAAAATAATGACGTTGCTGTTCCTTAGTCACCACAAAACCAACTATGGTTTTCATGCCCCATTGTCTCGATTGTGTCGTATTGTAAACTCAAGACGGGATCTGGACTTGTTCGGTGTAAGTCTATCGAGATTTATACATTCAATGAAGTAGGCCCGATCCTGTCTAACTGTCTTAGCTTCACCAATATGTTCTGTCACTTATTTTTACTGCTTGTTATCTCTTTTATGCTTAACTCTGTATTTTAAAATGGATTTTCCGTAAATTAAAATAAAAATAAATAAATATCTGCAGAAGGAATAAACCTGGAAGAGATCACCCTGGACAAGTCGCCAGTATGCAGTGTGAACAAGAATAAAGGAACATTATCCAACTCCAATAGCCTACTTACTTTGTGGACGCTGATAGTCTTAGCTTCGACCAGGTGAGCATTGCTGTCCGCTGTTTATAGCTCCTAGCTTTTATATCTTGCCTCACCTCTGTGTCCCTTACAAAGTCAAACCACCGCACACTAAAAATTCATCTAAGACACCTTTTCTCAAAACTCACAAGTCTGCTATCTTGGGCCTTGGTTACGTGCCACGATTCGCAGCCATAGAAAATAACATAAGAGAACATAGTCGAATCTGAAAAAGGGCAATTTTCGTTATATTATTTTTAACTGTCCAATTTACATAATATTTTCAAAACTAACTAACTAACTAACCATCACGCCATTTCTCCGAGGGGTAGGCAGAGAGGATAGAACGCCACACCACTCTGTCTCGCATACTTCTCTTGCTTCCTCCACATTCATACATCTTCTCATGCACGCACGTCGATTATTCCGACTTCAATCTTTCATATTTTCAGGTGGTCAAAAAAATAAATTATATCTTCTATGTAAGTTCAATACCGCGTGTGAGCCAATAAGTTCAAAATAAGCATTTTTGGTGATTTTCGTTGAACGAAACAAGCCGCATCGATTGTTTAATTCAAATTTTAAAATTGACCAATAGACTGCTAGCACTCGGTTAATGTCAATACCGCGAAAAACCATATTCACAAAAGAAGCAAGCAATACCGCGTATATCCCGATACAAATTTCATGTTTACCTCTTTTTTTTACGAAATCGGAGGGTTTTTTGTCTCCCCTGAACATTTTGACAAATGGTTCTTCCGCAGTATTGAACTTACACAGACGATATTATTAAAAATACTATGAAAAGTTACTGTACGTTTTGTGACATCTGTTTCAGACTTCTCAGCAGTTTCTTTCTTGAAAGTAATACTGGTGATATTTGCATCCTCGTCAACTGTGGCTTCTGCAGTTAATTTCTTCCCGTTTGTCTTCAATTCTACTGTCTTCACTACAGTGATTCACTTACTTCTTGCTACACCCTTACTATCGCTCATTTGCCTTTCATGCATGCAGTCTGGTCGACGGGTACAATTGCCTGATGGGTATCAACTGAAATGTTCATCTTTAAAATGTTATTTTTAAAATAAAAAAATATTTTCATATTATGTGATCCCTTGGAATGTTTTTCGGATCTTTTGAAGAACACAGCACGTTCGTAAATGTAACAAATCGCGAATTCAATTTATTTATGCGTATCAAATTCTTACAACGCGCAGCGGAATGCGAACAAGCGAGATTTAAACTACGCACAGAGCATTTTGAAACCACTGATATGAATGTTTCTAGATTTCCATTTGTGTGACGCAATCTTCTGCGAATAATAAGGACCGAGGCAACATTTTACCGATATTACAGACGCCAAAAAGAAAAGTGTTTATTTATACAGATGAGACGTCAACCTCAAACACCGGATTATTGTGGGGAAATGTCAAATTCAAAATGTAATCGCTTAAAAGTTAAGAAAAAAAAAAAAAATCGCCAGCAAAGAAAGACGATTGTAATGAAGACTTGGCATTAAAAAACTATTTAGGACAAAAAAGAAATAAATTATGGGATAGAAGGTAGTTTGTTTGATTACCATCGCCCGCTCTCAGTTTTCCTGTCAAAGTCAAGTTTTTTTTTTGTGCATTTTATGCTTAACCTACTATGACACTGTTACACATAGTCCTAAATACAGTGAGTAGGCTTTGTTTCAATTCGCATTAGTATCCGAGATTTATTTTCTTTTACTGGCGCATAGTATATATATTTTTCAAGACTCAAAACTCATCCGTGTAATTTTTGTGTATAGAGGGGTTTACAAAAGTAATGAATGAATTCTAGTTGTTGGCAATTTTGTCTTTTCAGATTTTTTTTTTTTTTAAAATTTTTTTTTTTTCTTAACACAACGGAGTCAGGGCCCTTAATTTTTTTAGCAAATTTTACGTTTAATATAATATACGAGATAAAAAATATATTAAATAATTTATCGCATTTGAAATGTCATGCACGATAGTTTTTAATTTTTCCCAAATTAGAATATCACATTCACTAATCGAAAATCTTAAACAAATTTATGTATTTAGAAGTTATAACAATAATATACGAAAATAGTTCGTAAAAATATTTAATATATAAATATTATTTCATAGATTACGACATGAATTGATGACAGAATTTACCTTTATGCTGTAGTCAGGTATTATTGGCGCAGTCAAGTTGAAGGGTATAACATTATTACAAACATTCACTATTTTTTAAATGATTTCTTACATTTTAATTGTTTTTTTTTCGAGGGTCATTTCACCACAGAATGCATCTGGTAGGTTAACAAAATTATAAAAATAAATAAATTTGGGCTAAAAGTAATATGTAACTATTACAAAGCATTTTTTTTTCAAAAAACTTTATTGATTTTTGGAATAATTTTTTTAAATACTATGAATAAGTAAACATATAATTTTTATTAATTAGATTGCCATAAAATTTAGGTAGATAATAAAAACGCTAAGAATATTTATTTCTATACAGTTTCCGTAAGTCCAGATGACAAACAACTGCGGGCCCAATGAGCATTTTGCTCCTTGTCACCAAAATGTCCGAAACCTGTCCCTCGTTTTTGCCAAGGGTCTGCAGCATTTGCTTGGAGTGTGTTCCTGGCTGTGACTGCGACGAGGTTATTGTGAGAAAACATCCTGAGCTGAGTGTTGTGAAAAGACTATGAGATGCCGATAAACTAAAAATAATAATTTTCATCACAATCACCACCACCACTAACATCATCATCGTCACCATCATAAATCATAATCATCATCATCATGATCATCATCATCATCATCATCATCATCGTCATCATCGTAACCATCATCATAATATCATCGTCGCTATCATCATCATCATCGCTGTCATCATCATCATCATCGTTGTCTTTATATTTATCGCTATCGTCGTTATCATCATCATATTATTTGCTGGTATCGTCCCTGGCTGTGACTAGGACAAATCTTATAAATATGATTATCAATTCCAAGCGTTTATTTTACTTTTGACAGCTCAATTATGTATCGATTAGGGATGTCCTAATGCGTTACCGAATCGATTTATCATAAAAATCGACTTTATTTATGAAGAAGTTTTAATCAATTTAACACATTTATATTTTATTTTTGTTCAACATTTTGTAGTTTATAAACACACCCAGAAAGTTTATATTACGAAAGCGCGGTCGTAAAACTTTTTTTTTTTAACAGTTTTTATTTAATAAAAAATATTACAAAAATTCATAATTTCTTTACAAAAGAAACTTTAAATACAGTCCCGATTATAAACTCCTTAATTGGAGTTTGTCATCGGGTGCAGGAGCTACAGAAAACCCAAATATGCATAGGACTATTTACTGTCGTAATGTAAATTGAGAAATTCTGTGTCGCGACAAACAAAGAAAAAAAAAAAAAAGAGGTTTTAATTTAAATCACATTTTATATTTTTTCATGGAAAAAATCAACTTGAATAATCTCGTTGCATAAGTAGGCTCAATAAACATGGATATCGATAAATATCGGAGCTAAAGAACATAGAACTTATAGGCGCCCATGTGTCAAAAGTAAAATAAAACGCTTGGAAGAGATATAAACTTTACTTTTGCGCCCATTCTGGAGTGAATTCAATTTTCTTCTATTATCTTTTTGAATTGTTCCATTTTTAAATTACCACTCTGTCCTGGCATACTTCTCTTGCTTCCTGCTTCCGCGTCTTTGATAGGATGACGGATATTTCAGACGAGCACATGGTGAAGGAAGCCGTGCGAACACAAGTGCCTGTCTTTGCGACAGACGTTTGACTGCCACCCGCCTGTACCGCACCACATGAAGATTCACCCTCGCTGTACGTCAAGCAGCACACGTGTAACATTTGCAACCGGAAGTTTGGGGAGTTACCGTCCTATTAAACAAATTATCAAATGATAATATATAGCTTGCTCGTTTGACCGTAGATTCTGAGAAATGCACATTTTCGTCTTTTCTAGGTCTAGGAAACTTCTAGAAGAGCACACATAATACTCACATCGGAGTCCGCCCGTACAAACTGCGAGGTCTGCACTAAGTACTTTTGCTTCCAAATACACCTACTCAGTCACACCTCAAGACCCATATGGTAAATTATTCACTTTTCAGGGGAAACAAAATGTATGAGGAGATGCCAGACAAATTAAAAAATGAACAAAATTTAAAGATATTTAAGGCTAAGTGTAAAAAATATATATGTGAGAATTATTAGTGTAGATATTATATCATGGCTAAATGGAATTAATAATAATGATAGGATATAGTTAGGAACAAAAATTAAAAATTAAGTGTAAATTAAGTTTTTCGTGGATTTTGTCTGTATTTAACCATATCTGGTAATTGTACCAAACAAAAAAATTATAGGGATTTTTTGGGGGCGTATTTTGTAGCATCTACAACCAATGCATCAATGAACTCGAAAATATTTTCAAATGCTCCTCCTGTAAAAATCGCATTTGTGGGTTACGATATTATACGTAGGAGCCGTCGATATATTAGTCTATATAAAAATATAGACACTGATAAAATATAATAATTTAAAAAACAAGTGCCGATTTATGAAACTCCGTATGACATTTAGACTAGTTGTTGATTATAGTTTTAAATTATGGAAAATCGATCTGCCTCCCGAGGTTTCTCGTGATTACTCGGGCTCGTCTTCTCCGAGCTTACTCTTTTGACTCTATCTCCGGGTGCGAGTCCCTTCGTTTGACTCTCTTCTCTTTCCACTCCTGGAATAATAGAAAAAACCAATAATACTGCCCGTCGCCCGTAGCCGTGATACTCTCCTCACGTATCCTTTCAATCCGTGGTTCAGACTCTTCGCTTTTTTCTTTGGATGACAGCCTCCCCCGTTCCCCTGGGACCGCAGACATCTCGTTTTCGATATGCTTAGTTTACAGATTTAACTTTTTAATCTATTCTTATCTCACTGATATAAAATCGAAATACACCATTGCACCTTTTCCACAAGGCCGTTCGCTTACAGATTCCAGTTGCATTTCTGCCGCTTTCCTACTCCTGTTCATTTCTCCGTGTTTCCGCCGCCGGTCGCCTTAATGTGTCGTGACGCCGAGTTTTTGAGCCTTACTTTCTCTCTGTCCTCTATTTGTTATTGTCTTTCGGATACCCAGTCTTCCGCACTCCCACTAGCTTAATGCCCTGTTCGTTCCTGTACTCCGCTTTACGACAAAACCGATTTACTCGTTCGATTGGGTTACCTGAGCCTCGGGTCGTTCAGGAAATGCAAAATATTTCATTTAGCATAATAAATCTAAAATCATAATAGATAATTCATATTAATAGGAAAACATTAGAATATTGTTAAACTGCAATTATTATTATTTGAAGATTATTATTATAATTATATAATATAATATTTCCCCTAATTCACATAATAAAAGAATAAAATCTTAAAGTTTAATATAAATCGGAAATAGCGTATAAAAATAATTTAAAGAATTTCCCTATCCGTTCCGCGATAGTGTCCGTCCCGCTCCGACGCTTTTTTAGTCGCTTCATTCGTCTTTCGATTGCTAGTATGGGTTCCTATTGTGCGGATATGTTGGTGTTCGCGCTTCCCCTCTTCGTCTCGTTGTACCGCGCGAGGCTATTCGCGCGTTTGTCCGCCGCTTGCGGTATTTCTGCGATCCCAATTTTGACCCCGTTGTTGTCGCACTCATGCTCCCGACGCCGTCTTATCGTGTGCGCGAGTTTCTTTTTCACTCTCTGCCTCAGCGCGCCATGGGACACGCGGTGGCGCGCGAGAGCCGTCGTTGCGCCCTCTGCCGGGGCGTTCGATGCGCGTTTAGTGCGATGCCCCGCGCCCATTTGGCGCAGTTTGAGTCGAGGTTCAGTGGACCGCCTCGTTCACGGATGCCCCCGTTGCGTATGGCGAGCCGCCTGTACGCTTCTTTCGTCCGCGACCTTATTCGTTCGCATCGTATGCTATTTTCACGCCGTCGTCTTACTGTTCCGATTCAGTCGTCGTAACCTCTTCCGCTTCCGCCTCTCGTCCTTTCGCGGAGCGCCCATCTTTCTTATTCCGCGGCCCCTATCCCCCGAACTTCACGCCCGTTCCAGCGTGCGTTTCACCTTTCAACTTCTCACCTGCGCATGCTATCCCCCTCCGTTCCGATACGTCGCTCGTTCGTTCCCTCGCGTTTTCTTTTTTCGACGAAGTCACGCCGTCTCCGCGATCCTGGTTGAGTTCCCCCCTGTCCCCTCCCATCGTCCCTTCGCAATCGAGTTTAGTTACCGCGAGTCTCGTCATCTCTCGCCGATCTCTTATTACCGATTGGGGAATTATACATTTTCCAAGTATGCTTTACAATTTCATCTGTTTGTTTCATGATTTATAAGATAAGCCATCAATTTAAAAAAAGCAACTTGCCATGTTTTGGTTTCGTACTGCCACTATTTATGTGAGACTATCATTCGACCAATTACAGTGCTAACTCACCGATAGACGAATGCACGCACTGGCTAACATCGATAAAAAAAAAAAAAAAGTTTTTTAATACTAACAATATTGATGTTTGATCACTAATCTAGTGCATTTTGGGAACAGTGTCTGGATGCCATCTCTGGCGGTAATGAATAGCTACCTACTGTGTAATCATCTATAATTGTCTACGTAAAAGCCCTATGGGCGTTAAAATACAGATAAAATAAGTAATCAGTTTTCGTAAAATTTTTTTTTTTAACAGTCTTTTTCAATAAAAAAAATTACAAAAAAACATAATTTCTTTACAAAAAAACTTTAAATCGTCCCATAAATCCTTATTGGAGTTTGTATCGGGTGCGGGCTACAAAAAACCCAAAATTTGCTAGGACTATTTTTTTTCGTAATGAAAATTGAGAATTTGTTGGGACAAACAAAGAAAAAAAAAAATTTTGTTTTAATTTAAATCACATTTTTTTTTTTTTTCAGGGAAAAAAATCAACTTGAATTTTAGCAAAAGAAAACTCAATAAACGGAATGGATAAATATGGGAGCAAAAAACAGGTTTCACTATCGAAAGAAAATAAACGCTTGGAAGAGTTATAAAATCTTTGACTTTGCGCCCATTCTGGAGTGAATTCAATTTTTTCTTCTATGTTTCTTTTTGAATTGTTCCATTTTTAAATTACCACACTCTGTCCTGGCATACTTCTCTTGCTTCCTGCTTCCGCGTCTTTCCGTGATTGGATGACCGTATTTTCAGACGAGCACATGGTGAAGGAGCCGTGCGAACACAAGTGCCTGTCTTGCGACAAGACGTTTGACTCCACCCGCCTGTACCGCACCCACATGAAGATTCACCACTCGCAGTACGTCAAGCAGCACACGTGTAACATTTGCAACCGGAAGTTTGGGTGAGTACCGTCCTATTAAACAAATTACTAATGATAATATATAGCTTGCTCGTTTGACGGTAGATTCTGAGAAAATGCATTTTCGTCTTTTCTAGGTCTAGGAAACTTCTAGAAGAGCACAATAATACTCACATCGGAGTCCGCCCGTACAACTGCGAGGTCTGCACTAAATCTTTTGCCTCCAAATACACCTACCAGTCACACCTCAAGACCCATATGGTAATTATTCACTTTTCAGGGGAAACAAAATGTATGAGGAGATGCCAGACGAATTAAAAAATTAACAAAATTTAAAGATATTTAAGGCTAAGTGTAAAAAATATATATGTGAGAAATATTTGTGTAGATATTATATCATGGCGAAATTGAATTAATAATAATGATAGGATATAGTTAGGAAAAAAAATTAAAAATTTAGTGTAATGCAAAATATCGACGCCTCCTACGTATAATATCGTAACCCACAAATCGTCGATTTTGAGTTTTTGGTGGATTTCGTCTGTATTTAACCTATCTCTTTAATTGTACCAAACAAAAAAAATTATATGCTAATAATAAGGGCTTTTTTGGGGCATATTTTGTCGTATCTACAACCAATGCATATGAACGAAAATATTTTCAAATGCTCCTCCTGTAAAATCGCATTTTGTGGGTTACGATATTATACGTAGGAAGGCGTCGATATATTAGTCTATGTAAAAAATATATATAAACAACTAAATATATATAATAATAAAAAAATAATTAAAAAAACAAGTGCCGATATAAGAAACTCCGTATGACATTTAGACTAGTTGTTTTAAAGTTTGAAATTATGAAAATCGAGTGGGAAATGATACATTTACAAGAATGCATACAATTCGTCTGTTTGTTTCATGATTTATTAAGATAAGCCATCAATTTAAAAAAAAGCAACTGCCAAGTTTTGGTTTTCGTAATGCACTATTTTACTGTAGACAATCATCGACCAATTCACAGTGCTAACTCACCGATACGAAGAATGCACGCACTGGCTAACAAGTATACTAACAATATTGATGTTTTTAACACAAATCTAGAGCAATTTAGGGAACAGTGTCTGGATGCCATCTCTGGCGGTAATGAATAGCTACCTACTGTGTAATCATTTAAAAATGTCTATGTAAAAGCCCTATGGGCGTAAAAACAATAAAATAAGTAATAAGATTTTTGTGGCCAGGATCGACCACGCCCGTACACGTGCGCCCAGTGCGGGAAATCCTTCTTCACGATGCAGAATCTAACACAACACGAGAAGACGCACCTTGGCATCAAGGACTTCGTTTGCAACATCTGCGGTGAGAAACATATTTAATTAATTAGTTATTTAACCACAGAGAAACAGAGGGAAATAATACCACAAACATCTGGGCTTGAGATATTACATCAAAAGCGAATTAGCGATATATTAATATATTTGCATAAAATACTAAATGGCGCGCTGGACAGCCCCGATTTAACGGGACTGGTTAATATTAAAATACCTTCCCCCGTACATGAAACCAGTATATCGTCTGTGTAAGTTCAATACCGCGGAAGAACCATTTGTCAAAATGTTCAGGGGAGACAAAAAACCCTCCGATTTCGTAAAAAAAAGAGGTAAACATGAAATTTGTTACGGGATATACGCGGTATTGCTTGCTTCTTTTGTGAAGATGGTTTATTCGCGGTATTGACATTAACCGAGTGCTAGCAGTCTATTGGTCAATTTTAAAATTTGAATTGACCAATCGATGCGGCTTGTTCCGTTCAACAAAAATCACCAAAAATGCGTATTTTGAACTTATTGGCTCATCCGCGGTATTGAACTTACATAGACGATATGTTTGTCGAGGTGTCCGGCAGTCGTAACTACTGTGTAATTTCACCTATTGCTAGACTCCATTATTGGTAACGAATATGGCGATATAGACATATTTCGCTACTCATTGAGTATATTCAAGTCAAATATATTAAAGCTGATGGAGTCTAGTCAATCCAGATAATAACTAGTTATTTCTTTCCGACATTTTATGGTATTTAGTATTAAGCCCACTTTATATTGGCGCAGTTTACTACACAGTTTTCTGTGCAGTCTGAAAACGGTCCCGTATAAAGCTAAATCTGCATGAAAAACTGTGTGCTAGTGTCAGATTTAAGCTGACATGACAGTCAATGTTTTTTATGTAAACGTTTAAGTAGACATTGGTTTATTGTATGCTTTTAAATATTTTTAAAAAAGCAATAACATATTTACATTATTAGCTAAATATACAATTTCCTGAGAGCAAACATACGATAATAACTTACAATCGCGTTTTAAAAATACACATATTTAGCGTGTCTTTTGACAGAAGTTTGACAGACTGCACAGTTTTCTGAACAAGAAACTGTGTAGTTTTCTGAACAAGAAACTGTCCCATATAAAGCGGGTATTAGGTATTACGTTTTATTTGAATTTCTTGTTACTGTGTAACTTTGTTTAAATGTTTAAAGCCAAATAAATATCTACATGTTGATATGTCGGTGCGTCGTCCTTCACTATCTTGAAGCATGTTTCTGTTTTCCAGGCAAGGCATTCGGCACCCAACACAATCTGGAGGTCCACGGCGTGGTGCACACGGGCTACAAGCCGTTTGTATGCAGGACTTGTAACAAGGCCTTCGCCAGGCGGGCCGAGATACGCGACCACGAGAGAACGCACACTGGTAAGCTTTTTGTTAGTGTTCTTTGGATGATCTAGTGCAGCGTTTCCCAACCTTTTTCAGTTGCGGACCCTTAGGAAATCAAGCACAATTTTCAAGGACCCCCTTAGTAAAAAAAAAACAGCAATAAATTTTGGGACCATTTACTTTATAATAGTACCTACTACAAATACAAAATTTAAAAAATAATAAAAATACGTCAAATGGTCCAGAGATGTGACTGCGGACCCCCATACATATATTCCACAGGTTGGGAAACACTGATCTAGTGGATGGTTTTCAAACATGTAACATGTAGGCAAATGTGGATATTCGCTAAATAACCAGAATGGGGAATGTTAACCCAGCCAGTGACAGGTCATAAGCCCTGTAAACGCTCGAATATCCATATTCCCGAATTAGAAAAAAATCCACTTCATCTCTGTGGAGATATAAAAAATTCAAATATCGCATATGATATTTTGC
The DNA here is from genome assembly GCA_022494985.1 of Micrasema minimum. Taxonomy (NCBI): domain Eukaryota; kingdom Metazoa; phylum Arthropoda; class Insecta; order Trichoptera; family Brachycentridae; genus Micrasema; species Micrasema minimum. The sequence goes on along the minus strand of JAGVSP010002273.1, from coordinate 6,467 downwards.
AGGTGAGCGGCCGTACAGATGCGACCTGTGCGGGTCCACCTTCTCGCAGCGCAGCAACTTGCAGTCGCACAAGCGAGCCACGCACTTCGATGACAAGCGATTTAAGCGATACAAGTGCAGAAACTGCGACAAGAGATTCAAGCGGCGAAGGTAATGTACACGCATAAACTGGTGAATCTACATCATATTTAAAGGCTTTTAAATATGAGCTTTAAAAATCTTTTTATTGACATTAATGGCAGTGTCCCGCAGATTGCTGGAGTACCACATCAAGGCGTCCCACACCGGCGAGCGGCCGTACAAGTGCGCTACGTGCGACGCCACTTTCGTGTACCCCGAACACTTCAAGAAGCACCTCCGCATACACAGCGGAGAGAAGCCCTACAAATGCGAGGTACCTACTAATCAACGCTTGGCTCTTTCTCATCGTCACAATACAATCCACTTCACTCGCCTCCCGAGAGCCGCCACCATGCTCGCCTATTTTACGAGGCATGTTCTGTTGACGACAATCCGCCGGCAGTTTGTGACAGAGCTGCGGGACGTGGAGTGAATCTTGATAATTTGTTACATGACAGAATTAATGGTGCCTTAAAGTCGGTAGTATCTAATAAGTGCTTATCAAAAGAGGCTAAATTGGCAGTGCATAATGGAGTTCTGGTTCCAACCCTTATGTATGGAAGCAAAGCATGGAGTTGGAAAAATAAGGATGAAAGTAAATTGAATGCAGTTGAAATGCGATCTCTCAGGCGAATGTGTGGTAAAAACTATGTATGGTAGGTGCACTAATGTTGAAATTAGAGCAGAATGCAAGGCTGAGATAAGCATTATCAACAAAATTAAGAAAGGTCTTTTACGTTGGTTCGGTCGTGTAGAGCGAATGGATGATGAAAGAACGGCTAAAAAAATATATGATGCGACTGTGCCTGGATGTAGAAGTCGAGGAAGGCCGAGAAAGACATGGCATGATCAAGTAAAACAAGTGGGCATGTAAGAAGTCGGAATAATCGACGTGCGTGCATGAGAAGATATATGAATGTGAAGGAAGCAAGAGAAGTATGCCAGGACAGAGTGGTGTGGCGTTCTATCCTCTCTGCCTACCCCTTCGGGGAAATGGCGTGATGGTTAGTTAGTTAGTTAGTTAAATACAATTTTACGCTTCGGCGCCAGTCCAAAGTATCACATATTGCCAGGCCTAGTTGTGCACTCCACTACGGTCAACCAGTTCAAAAACCGTTTAGATGCAGAAGGCAGACAAGAAGCAGTACACAAGATATAGGCGCGCCAGCAAAAGCTGCCTGCCTATAACAATGATAATAATATGTAATGTAAATTTTCTTGTCAGGTGTGTGACAAGGCGTTCAACTCCCGCGACAATCGGAACGCCCACCGCTTCATACACTCGGACAAGAAGCCGTACGAGTGCCTGGACTGCGGGGCCGGCTTCATGAGGAAACCGCTGCTCTACGCGCACATGCAGTCGCAGGTCAGTTCCGTCACCTTCCCTCTCACATCAACCATCAGGTCCACTAACAACTGTGATGTTTTTTAAATTGATTTCATATTGTATTTACCTACTACGTTCTTAAAAGAATTTAATGTATTTAATATCTACCATGTTTGCATAAAAAAGTCAGGTCAGCCAAACATCACGCTGACATTCAATATTCTATACAGTTTTCGTTTTATACAGGGACAAGAAACTACAATGAAAGCCCCACCCTTTTCCTAGACTGCTTTAAAGACTATTGAGTCTTTTTTCAGTCCAGCCAACTCTACCGATTTTTTCAACAAGCTAAACCGCGATTTTAAGATTGTCAGTGTGATAAAAATACGGATGAATTTACGATTATGTATGCGAACAAATGCTTTCATGGGGACAAGAAACTACAGTTTTCTGTCCATATAAAGCGGGTTTAGGTAAATCTGGAACATTCTCAGAGAAACATCCATACATTGTCTTTCTATTAAGCGGCCGTTTCTAGAATATTCCATAAAAATGTAATACATTGAGTTCTTATTCCACTATAATTGTGTGCGTTTCAGGGTCACCTTAGTGACACTATTGTGGTGAACCAGCCGCGGCTCAACGGCGACCTGGATGGCACCAAACTGGACGGGCTGGGGGGCACATTCCTTCTGGAGGACGGGCAAGAGGTCATCATTAACAATGTGAGCATAATATGACCATATTTCCTAGGATGTAAGACACTTCAACAAAATTTCCAAAAGTACCATTCGAATTTCTCCCTGAAATTGAGCCATGATTTTTTCACACATTTTAGATATTACTCGGGTGTGTGACATTTGTTTGAACGGGTGTCTTGAAAGTCAGGCAAAAAAATAATTAAATGTTGTAAAAATGAAATAAATAATAAATTACTATTATAACTAACTAATTAACCATCACGCCATTTCTCCGTAGGGGTAGGCAGAGAGGATAGAACGCCATACCACTCTGTCCTGACAGACTTCCTTTGCTTCCTCTACATTCATACATCTCCTCATGCACATACACCGGTTATTCCGACTTTCACATGTCCACTTTCAAGTACTTGATGTACTTGGTCATGCCATGTCTTTCTTGGCCTTCCGTGGCTTATACATCCAGGCACACTTGCATTTAAACTTCTTTTAGCCGTTCTTTCATCACTCATTCGCTCCACATGACCAAACCATCGGTAAAAGCCCTTTCTTAATTTTGTCGATAATGCTTATCTCGGCCTTGCACTGCTCTAATTTCGACATTTGTACACCTATCATACATAGTCTTATCACACATAGATCGCATTTCAACAGCATTCAGTCTACTTTCATCCTTCTTTTTCCAACACCACACTTCATTACTATTATATATTGTTTTTAATTTTATTTGAAACATAAAATTGATTTACTTTGAATCACAAAGCAATGTGGATACATACGAGTTTATATTAGACAGGTAGGTACTGCATAATACTTTCCAACAGTCTTAAAATGATTTTTTATGGCTGGCAAGAAATAGCTTCTAGAATATTCGGGAACAGTACATCATAGTTTCTAACAGTATCCACGTCAAATCAGGGCTTTCCATACAGCTCCCTTTTTACGTAGAAACATCTTAAAGCTTCTGCATAATTCTTTTGTTTTCTGACTTTTATTACAATAAGTTATTTAATATTCTGCACATTTTCCTAGCAAATAATTTAAAGTATACGTGTAAATTTCAGATCAAGGAGGAGGTGTTCTCCGAGGGCCACCTGGTGTCGGACGTGGCGCTGTCCTCGTCGCAGGCCGGGGAGAGCGAGGGGGGCGAGGGGCTGGTGTTCGCGGAGGGGGAGGGCGGCAGCCCCCGCCTGTTTGTCCGCACCCACGTCAAGCACGGCCACATCATCATAGGGGACGAAGGTAACACACGTCTTGACACTATCACCGATAAACCCAGTCTATTTTACAAAATATCTGCAAGCCCTAACTAACTAACCATCACGCCATTTCGCCGAAGGGGTAGGCAGAGAGGATAGAACGCCACACCACTCTGTCCTGGCATACTTCTCTTGCTTCCTCCACATTCATACATCTTCTCATGCACGCACGTCGATTATTCCGACTTCTTACATGCCCAGTTTCAAGCACTTGTTTAACTTGATCATGCCATGTCTTTTTCTCGGCCTTCCTCGACTTCTACATCCAGGCACAGTCGCATCATATATTTTTTTAGCCGTTCTTTCATCATCCATTCGCTCTACATGACCGAACCATCGTAAAAGACCTTTCTTAATTTTGTCGATAATGCTTATCTCAGCCTTGCATTCTGCTCTAATTTTGACACTTGTACACCTATCATACATAGTCTTACCACACATAGATCGCATTTCAACTGCATTCAGTCTACTTTCATCCTTCTTTTTCTTTCCAACACCACGCTTCACTACCATACATAAGGGTTGGTACCAGAACTCCATTATGTTAGTTAAAAAATATACATCCATCTCTGTCTCTTTCCAGAGGGCGAAGGGTCGGAGAAGGCGGACGAAGAGCTGAAGTTCCAGGAGGAAGAGGACGAGGAGGAGCTGGTCCCTGAGGAGCACGACGAGGACGAGCTCGCCGCCTCCGACAGGATCGAGATCATCGGCGGAGACGACGGGGTAACTAGCAATCACCGCTCCATAATCACAAAACAGATCAGATCTCAATTACTTTTTCAACATTTTTAACTACAAACAAAATAAACAGAGAACTTAATTTAGCATTATATTGCTCTTTTAGTATGAACGTGAAATTCTTTAAGCCATAAAATTATTTTTTTTAAATTTAAATTTCAGCTTATCGAAGGCTCCGACGGCACGGTGAGATTCTTCCAAATCCAAATGCCAAACGGCGAGAAGGGGTGGGTGGCTCTCAACAACTGCGAAGATGAACAATAATCGCCTAGGAATCATCATCATCATTCCATATCCACAAACTGCCTCCGTGCCAAGAGATGGGCTGCCACAAACTGCCCGACTGCTGACGTCCAGGACGCCGAGAACCTGATGCCTTGTACAATAGGCAAGCGTGGTGGCCTTAGTAGCCTATGGCCCAGCCATGATAGCCTAGAAGACCACTGTACATAAAAGGGTTCTTCCCGATAACATGAATATCCTTGAAAACGCTATAAATATTTCAAGTATATTTTTACAATTCCAACGATATAAAACACAATGATCAAAAATTTTGTTTTCATTACGAAATTACGAGTGACTTTTAACACCCGTTATTGGCTAATGACGTCATACCCGTTTACCGTGGAAGGCGGGAAATTCATTCCGTAGTGAGCGCCTATATTGCTGTGACGTCACACCGCATGCGCGCCAAATGGAGGATTTTGCGAGCGATTTGAAAAAGCGCTATTTCAAACTGCGCTAAAAAATTCATATGACATCGTAAAAATTTTTAAAAAATTATCTTGATATTGTAATTTTTCAATCATTTTTTTTAAATAAAAATAAAAAATTGGAAAGAACCCAATTATTCGCGGTTTAGCTTGTTGAAAATATCGGAAGAGTTGTGCTGGACTGAAAAAAGACTCAATCGTCTTTAAAACAGTCTAGGGAAAGGGTGGGGCTTTCATTGTACATAATTATGAGTTAGTTTTACTACCGAGAATCGTTTAAATTGAAAATTACATCAGTTTAAGAGGGTATCAATAATTTCTAGATGTTCACCTCAAGATTTAATGTGCCCTTTATTACGGTACCGAAAACTGTACAGTTCAGAAAACTAAAAATGGCAATACGCTAAATATGTACATTTTTTAAGCACGATCGTAAGTTATTATCGTATGTTTGCACACAGGAAATTGTTACATAATATAGCTTATAATGTAAATATGTTTTTTACGTTTTTAAAAGCATACAATATATCAATATCTACTTAAAAATTGACTGTCAGGTCAGCCAAACGTCGCACCGACCATTCAATATTCCATTATCAGATTGTATGGAGTAGAATTTCATCGTAAAAGCTGTTATTTTTAACCAAACGCACAGTAATTTTATATCTTTATCAAACTTTTTATCCATTTTACTGAAATTGGGTATCTTGTATGAAAATGTGAACAACGTTTTACTTGCAATAAAATATATCATTTTTAAAAACTGCTTTGTACTTTAATTCACTTGAGTAACTCAAGCGGATTAAAGTGTCAACCAGTTATAAAATTTTATATTAATTACTATGAACTTCCACCGAGAAATTTCACAAAAAAATCTGAATGTTTTATACAACATATTATTTGATAACTTTGCAAAAATAATGCAAAATTTTACATAATTTTAAAAAGCGATTGAAATGTTTCTGCGCCGTCTGTAGGACTAGGTAGGACTAGGACTTTTATAAAAATTTAAATTTAAAATATCTTTACTTTTTTAAATTATGTAACGTTGATCCAGTCTATATGAAACTTGTATATACAATAAATTATATACATATTTTCAAATGTTATACCTATATCAATATATGGGTTAGGACATTCTTATAAGACTCGAGATTCATTTCATGTTTATTGAATGAACGTAATATTTTTGAAATGTTAGAAATAATGTATTATTAGGTAATTTAAAGTTCTGAATAAAAATATTATAAGAATGAAAACTTTTTTACTACTTATATTCTTATATATTACCTTAGAGTAATGACGCGCAGGCTATAGAGGGGCCCTAACGGTCAAAAATCATTCTATGATTGTCAAACACGAAGTTGGCTATAGTTTGCAGCAAAACAAATGCCAATGTTTTACAAATGCCTAATGCGGCCCTTGCATATCGACAGTAATCAACTGTCACTATCAACAGTAAACATACATTAATTTACAAATTGATCACCTAAATTAAGAAAAACTGGTAAATAATGTAAATATGTTGATAAAAGGAAAGTTTTTATACAAATAATACCCATGTTAGGACGATATATGCCAAAATCAATGTAAATGAAAATAATTATTTATC
>JAGVSP010002272.1:0-58858 GCA_022494985.1 Micrasema minimum | reverse complement strand
TGAGAGTATTATCAATAAACAACTCAGTGAAAGTGAAAATCATGCAATTTCAATGATTGAAACTACAGTAATCACCGAAGCACAAGTTCATGCAGAAAGCCAGCTTAGTTTGGATAAGGACTCTGCAGAAATTTTTGCAGAGTTAGATGCTATCAGTCAAGAAAATTTAGATGACATGTCTAAAAGAAAATATGATATTTCAAAAGAAATTAAAACTGATAATTTAAAAGATCATGAACAGGAAACAAAAGAGATGTCAGCTGATGTAAATGAGCAAAATCAAGGCATTAAGGAAAATGGCGATACATTGGTAAATATCAATAGATCAGAAGCAGTAGCACGAGATGGTATTCTAGCAATAATCCCAGATTCTGATTCATTAGACATAAATGTTGATGAAGCACCCCAGTACAATGGAAATATTGTCAATGAACCGGAAAATGAGAATGATGATAAAGGTATTTTAGAAAAACAGGCTAGTGAAGTTTCTGTGGATAATGAAAATACTGAAAAACCATTTGTGCAGGCATTAATCGGAATACTTCCAGATGAAATGAAATCAGTAACAGTATTTCCTTCTGACCCAGAAGCAGAAAGTACGGACAATATCATGGGAGAACCAGTAACTTCAGACCCTACTAATGATGAAGGAAATGTCAGAGCTCTCACATTGATTGACGAGGAGTTGTCAGATCAACAGATTAAAAGCCCTAAATCGTACACACCAGATAATCAGATAAAATCTTTTGTACAACAAGACTCAGAAGAAACAACAGCAGGTATAAGCGAGATTTCACTGAAAAGTCACAGTTCAAAACAAGATCATTTAGTAGAAGACAGCGATTTTCAATCTAAAGAAACATTGAGGGAAACTAAAGGAACGCAAGGTAGAATCAGAGAAAAAGGATCACAGAAAATTCTACCAGAAGTAAAGACAAAAGCAACAACCCAAACTAAAAGAAGATTCATATCTGAACCACAGAAGACAGGTAAAACAGGTGCTAGAGAAACTTCCTCCAAAAATAAACAATTATATCAAACACAAAGTTATAAAATTCTGACAGATGGGGTCGATAATGAAAATGATTTGAATGATGAACAAAATGACAGAAAAGTCATGAAGGAGCATGTAGAATCAGTTATGCGCGAGACTGGAAATGTTGAATTTGAAGACACAGATAGGTTTGTCAAACAAGCAGGGTATACGAGGAGAAGGATATCAAGTATAAGTGATAATGAAATGTACAGTATTGTAGACTCTAATGGAACTATAAGAAGAAGGCGATTAAAGAAAAAGTATAAGGATAAAAGTAGAACAGGCTCCGTACGGTCTAAGAGTCAGAATTCTGAAAGAGATTACGAGTCTAGTGGTATGATGGACTCTGGATTTGAGCCAAGTCCAAGGATCACTCACCAGAATAGGGTAATGAGTCCAAGATTAGCAGCCTACTATGAGGATAGGAACGCTTCCGGATTATATTCAGGAAAGGTGGATAGCAAGATACCGAAGAGAAAGCCTGGTGATAGGAATGCGGTTGACATGGCATCTGTTACTCAAATTGTGCAAACAAACATGAGAAGGTAAAAATAAATTATTATAATTTTTTCCCTTTGTGCTTTAAAAAAAAAAATCAAACATGAATGTCAAATCGAAATTCATTAATTTTGTCATAACCGTCATATGTTATAATTATAAGTATTTCACTCAATAGGTATCTCAAAAGATATCAATTCAACAGCAGAGGTCCAGAATGTGAGCTTTGTAGATCACTGCAAAATTTATGTGGTATCATTTTCTTTCTTCAACTTTTACTATCTTTACTACTACAACTACTATATGTTTTTTTCTTGCAGATACTTTTTGGAAAGAAAAATATTTCAACATCTCATGGATTTGAAGCACATTCAGATAAGAGCGGGAAAAGCTAACGAGGCAATGCTTGTGAAGAGAGCAGTGGACGAGTACCATCGTTCTAGTCTGGCCTACGTAGGGGCAGGGCGGTACACAAGCACAGATTACAGCTTCAAAACATTTGAGAAATTCCTCTACGAATCTTTGAGGAAGTTGCAAAAAAGTGGAGGGAAACATCTGGCTAATTTACCAGAGAGAGCTTTTCCAGATTTCATTGGGAAAGATGAAAATATTTATAAACTAGAGGGACTACCAGATAATCCTATCTTATGCACAAGTAAAACTCACAGATGTTATCACGCAGTACATGCTTATACAGGAATACCATGTTCAGCATACAGTAAGGCTCTAAAAACATTGATATTATTTATAACTATACTAGTGAACTTTCAAAACAAAACGATTTGTTTTTAACAACATTTTGAATGTGTACAAATACTTGTAGACAAATTACTGGATTATACCCATGCTGGGCTGATATCAAATATTATTGATATCCCAACAGAGACAGGGTATAATCCAGTAATTTGTCTACAAGTATTTGTACACATTCAAAATGTTGTTAAAAAGATTTACTGGTTAAAATATAAAAGCAAATAAAAATTGAAGAGACATCTTCAGGCGTCTTCTAGTAAGTAATTAAGTTCGGAAGAGCCTTACCTACACCAATAAAAATTTGATTGCCAAAAAATGCTTAACAATCCTTTCAACAGATGTCATCAGCATAGAAATTCACTGTGTGATGCGTTGAAGACGAGTTCAATATATAGAAGTTTCAAAAATTTTTCATATATGGTTATCAGATGATGGGCGGAATGGGGAATGTTGTAATACATCAAGAGGCCACTTAACTTAGCCAATGACAAGTCATAAGCCCTGTAAACGCCTAGATAATCCACATTCGTTTCCAGAGTTTCTCTGTCTCTGTTGGGACATCAATAATATCTAAAAGGATTTGTGTTTCATTTCAGTTCCTGTGAAATTAAACCACCACACTATGCCTAAGACTACACTTGGAGGAAAACGAGGTTCTGGATTCCTTCCGCAGATACACAACAAAGGTAAAACCAACAGTCAAGTGACTCTGGAACTTTGCCACGGAAATGAGAAACAGATGATCGCTCTACCCGCAGAGAAACTAGACAAGAATAAGAGATACTACGTCACTTTTACCGTCAAAGGATCTAATCCTAACTCAGACACTGAAAACCCTAAGAACAAGTCATCAGATAATACTCAGAGAAATGTGAAAAGTGTATGATATTTATAAAAGCAATTTCAAATTGAAACATAAAATACGTAAAACAAATTATATTTTTTGAGTCGTTTATTTGCAAAATCAGCCACAACAATATTTCAAATTCACGAATTTATAGCAATACTACTTTAATTTTTGAAGTGAAAACTTCTTTAGAATCGTTGGGAGTGATTTGAAACTCTATGAAACGAAAAAGCGACACTAAAAAGAGACAAACATATAGATCTATGGGATTTAGCCTGCGAGAGAATGAGATAGAACACAGTTTCCGCCGGCTGGCCGTAGTTCCATCTACCTCATCAGATACATCTACCAGTTGATCGCCGGCACCCCTTATACTTTTATAATGTGGAGGTCCTAGGCTATAAAACAGAATTTGTTCTATTCATGTATCTGAAGAGGTAGATTCGACTCCCAAAATTTTGTAGCAAAACCGAGGGAGAAGGCGCCTTGACGCGGTATTTCACAGATATATTGATAAAATCGAAACGAAAACTTTTGTCTCATACTTTAGTTATCATAAGCCGCTCGTATCACTTGTAGAAATTGAAGACAAGGATCATGAATAATAAAATGAAAAAAATTTATCAACTGGGTACCAATATTTATAGCAAATAAATCCTATAATTATCCCACTCCTGATACTGCATTTATCTCATTCTCTCTCAGCTTAGTTTTATTAAGGTTTCACTTCTACCTGGTGTGAACTGCACACATGTTTTTATTTTTATTTGACCCTTAGTTTTCGAGAAAATTTAGTACAAAGTAGATTTTTTTTTTTTACTAGGATACTTTGATGTACAAAGCATGTCTTTTTTCTTCACAGAGATTCATCTTTCATTTAGTACATAAAACATGAGATAAGCATTAAATGAAAACTAGGTATTGTAAATGTTATACTCTTAGATATTATTGATATCCCAACAGAGACAGAGAAACTCTGAAATGGGTTATCTAGGCGTTTACAGAATAACCCACATTCGTTTCCATTTCAAAAAATGTTGTTATACTTTTACATTAAATTTACTAAAGATTGCTTACAAGACTGTCTGTATTTTTAGCGAATTAACGAGATGTTTTTTCTATGTTTTCAAGTAAGAATGAAATAAAAGTGTTTTATCTTCTTCACCATATTCACTCCTAGGCGGTGGTATATCACGTCATTTAAGGGATCCTGATGCCGTTCAACACTATCTTCTCTTCCCAGGTTAATTCTGCATGCTTAAACTCCACAGAAAACTGCTGAAATATTGTCACTGACAATCTACCAGGACAGAGAAAGAGACAACTGGGTTAGAGCACTATTGCAGCATCCGGAGCATGTGCCAGGCTAACCACCGAGACAAAAGGGTTTATTTCCAATAAACTTTACTTATTTTCTTCCTATGCATATTTTCGATATCGCTCATATCACACAAATTCAGCACCTGTTTTTCTGCTGTTGAACTTCACAAAATGAAATAAGTATTGCATGTGGTTGATTTTGCTAACACTCATTTACTTTTTATTATATTAAGGCTTGTTGTGATACACATTGTTAGAATAAGGAAACCCATTCTCTATCAATTTACTTGGTAAAATTGCTAGAATTTATCATGGCTAAGATTTTTGCCACCTTGGTGAGTTTACAGGAAAAGTATTATGAAGCCAAATGTTATTTTTTCAGGAATAAAATCATTGGTAGGTACCATACCCTGCAATACGTACCAGAATAAAAAATCCTTTCCTTTTTTATCTACACAAGGGGCACTAAAATTGAAGTCCCGATCACCAAAATAAAATAAAAGGTGATGAGAGTTATGCTTTGTTCCCATAAACACCATCAAAAACCATCCATAAAAACTTCTGTACTAAATCAATCAATTGCAAACACATGTTGTAAAATAATAAGTATCTTCCATGTTGAAAACTAATTTTACTTATGATATTTGTATTTAAAAAAAATATAATTATGTTTAAATATATATTTTATTATTTTTGTTTAACGGTAATACCAAGAAAAAAATATCTATGTAACACTGAAATTCTGTTTTTATTTTTACTAACCAGATTTGTTGATAATTTTAATATAAAGTAATCACGGGAGCTAAGCATACATTTTTGTAAGGCACATTCCTAAATCTATATCATCCATTTAGTATGGAGTAAAAAAAATATCATTTGGGCCCAATACAATATGGAGGATAAGGAACGAGGGTTTTTCCTTTTAAATATCATGCTTAGCTTCCTGATTAATTTTTGATATTATTTTAATTATATGTGTAAACATAGAATGTGATGATGTTATTTGCAATAGTTTTTCAAACACACTAAGATAATATTATTATGAATGTGAGATTTGAGGATATTACATAAATAATATTATGTTAATTTACACTGATGCAAAATGATCTAGAATAGTGACAATGTTAAATACTGTGAATGCAATTTTTGTAAAATAAAAACATATTGACATGAATGCAAGTTTGATATTTTTCGTGTCATTCCAAATTTTTCGTTTCCCACATTACTTAAATGTACAAAATATTTATCAATCAATTTAGAATCAACTGTGGTAGTCGGTTGTCAAAAATTGATAACTATGTAATTCTATGTTTATAAATTCTTCGTTTACACAAATAGGATAAGTACAATGTTTGGCTTCATTAAAACACAATTAATCCAAGAAATAAAACAACAATGTAACATGCCATAAATATATTCATTTTGTGCAAAGTATTCTAAACATGTAAAACACCAATAATGTTATGATTGAGAAATCATGGCGCTGCCTAATCTTATAAACACAAATTACCCACACAAATCGTTGATTCATAACTTTTAAAATTGTATTTTTCGTATAAAATTTTTTATTATCAGTCTGTAGTTAGTATCTCTGTCTGCCATGGTAACTAATTTTCATTTTTTTAAAGCTGAAAAACACATTTAAAAAATCATAAAGTCCTCGGTTTACTGCAAAATACACGATGTTCGTATGAAATTTCTTAAACATGCAGGTAAAAAACTATTTTTTAAGTCATTATCTACAATTTTATTACTACTACTACTTCCCCTTATCCGCAACCAATGGTGCATAGGGCACTACATCGGTACACCAAGTGCAGTGATTATGTAAAAAAAAAAAAATTCCAGTGTAAAAACGTTTGATTGAAGATTAGCGAATATGCCACTGTTATATTTTGATTATTTACGGAGATATGAATTATTTAGTGAGATTTTGAGGGTTAACAGGAATATTAAACCATTTTTAATAACCAATCCACTCCTAAATTAGGTATTTAATACTTAAGTATGTCATGGATCGCAAATAAGTGATAAGTCTCAATAAAAATACATAAAACTGGGACTTGGAAAATATTTTTAGCTAAAAACGTGGATAAACAAACGTTTATATAATCAACCATAGATTATTTGACTAGATCAAACACTTGAAGTTCTCAAGCCAGTAATAACTAGGTAAGTACTATTATTTGAACTAAATTCCAAGTAACAAACAGACTCCTGCTAACGTCCAACGTGCTGGCTTCTCTCGCGTTCTCAAGTTGAACATCCACACGTAAGTTGGTCCCCTTAATCTGAAATGAACATTAAGATTTGTAAACACAAATTTCTCGTTTCTGTTGAAATGTTAGAAATGTAAAGAAATGAAATGACTTAAGCATGATTTTGGTTTAAATGACTTAAGCAAGCAAAAAATTACATTACCGTGTCTTGTAAACAGGGCAGTCGTATACATTTCGGATGTCTTGCTTGTCCTGTGTGACGGCCTTGATGTATAGTACCGGCATCTGTGGGAACAGTTCCTTGAGACGGGACTCCACAATGCTCCCGATCTCCGAGTCCCAGCGGGCCCCTTCCATGTACAGTCCGTGGACAAACGCCCCCTCGCGTGGGGGAGCCCTGAAATCACTCATTTCTTATCGCAACCAAACCCAATAGGCCTAAAGGTTCAATTAAATCAAATGAGAAATACTCAATGGTTCACTCTTCAAATTCCTTACTTTATTTTTACTGTGTATTAATACTAGTATCATAATATTATATCTCAAAAGCTTCATTTAGACAGAAATCATTGTTTAACAGTTTATAGTGAAATCACATGAAATTGTACATTTTCTTGGAGTTAATTGTTTTAAAAAAATCATATTAAATTCAAAAGCAAAATTAATCATCTATGTTTTCAATAACCTGTCTAAATGAGGCTTTATAGTGATACAAGTTTAACTCTTAATAGAGTAAAAACAAAGCTACGTGTTATATATTATACATAACCTACCTACTCATCGTTCACAGTTATTTTACCTCTGACAGCTATTGTGTTTCGTATTGAAACAACTGATCAAGATTCAATGCACTTAGTGTATCAATGCAGTGCCTTAGACGGGCTATGGATTAAGCTAACTAGCTGATCTCAAAACTGTCTAAATAATTTTAAAGTCCAAAAAAAATAAAATAACATAGCTGTCAGAGGTAAACTAACTGTGAATGAAGAGTACAAATACTTATAGGGAGATTGCACAGATCTTTCGTGCATCTTCTTTATTGTCTTTTATCCATAAGAAATTATCAGTAAGTACAAATGGTGAAGTAATCATTGAAAAAATAGTAAACGTCCATTCCAATTATTATAAAATAAATTAATGTACATATTAAATGAAACCCAGGATCAAACGTAGGAATTCAATGTGTCAAAAAACATACTGTTTTGATAAATTTTGGATACTGAAAAGTAACTAAAACAATGTATAAAAATTTTATTCGGTTTATATCGGTCTCTCATTATAAAAAGAGCCTGATTAATTAGAAATAAAAAGTATTTAGTAATACACAATACACACGCCACTTCATCCTTCTGCCTCTTGGTGACCTCGCAGTTGAGGCACATCTTGTCCAGCGGCCACTCGTTCCTGCGGGCTGTTTGCTGCATGATGGCCGTCAGGAAGGACTGCGGGTTGAACAATCCCCCGAGCCACACCACGCATGGAAGCTACATGCAAAAGGTGACAGGTATTACAATAGTGGAGAAAGATGGATCTAGCATTGACTGTGTTCTACATTGAAGGGTTTATTGCCCTGTCTAGGGATCATTTTGGTTGACCAATAAAACAAAGGTTAGGATTCAATTAATGCAAGTAGAAAATGAATTTAACTGTGATAAAAAGTTCCTGTGGGAATGGTATGAACAGGGCGTTACACACTACCAAAGATTTCCAATTTTCAATGAAATGTTGTTTTTTCCTTTGTTGATTTGATGCAATCTAGATTAATGTTTCAGCATTGTCAAAAGGTTAAATATAAACTGCCACAGAGGTAAAGAGATAAAGGCTACTAGGCAGGCCATGTCGCAAGGACGGAGGACGACTAAAAGGCTCTTTAACTATAAACCGATGAGCCGAAGAAGTATTGGGAGATCTAAATTAAAGTGATATAATTGTGTGGAGAGTACTGCATCCTTTGGCATTATTTAAATACTTGAGAGAAACAGCTGGAGACATTTGCGAGTAGAAACATTTCTTGGAGGTTAGATTGTGAAGAGAACTCCACACAACTTATGACATTACAAGAAACCGGAGAGGAATAGCCAGATATAGAGGAAAGTGTAGATTTTTAAAGGCGGCCAGGACTCTCAATTGGTTGTAGCACCAAGACGATGATGAAAATGAAAATGTAGGGTTGTTAAGCTTCCTCACAGTAAAGTCTGCTGCCCAGGATTCCAGCTCAGCGAGGCGCGTGCACAGGTCCAGGAACCAGGAGGCCAGCGGCAGCAGGGAGGGGTAGGCCAGCTGGCTCCAGTGCGGGGGAACTTGCCCTAGAAGGAGGCATCCTTGTAGCTCCTCCATCTCGCTTGTTATGGTCAGCTCGCCCTAACAAATCAGTCGGAAATTAATAAATTCACACCATACAAAATGGATGAATGAGGTGAGCTAAGTGGAGATAAATCAAATTATGCAGCCAAATCAAAAAAAGGGACACTTTGAACTCTAATATATTCAGAAAATGGATACACAGTAGACTCGATAATTTGAATCTCAAGATAATTTTAAAAATTTTCCTAGTCCCTTGAAAAATTTATTTATTTATTACATTTCACATTTTATATAATCACAATAATGGGATGACGACTTAATCAGTAGAGACCCATGCCAATGATCTGGCCCCGACTCACTAGATAGTCTGTGTCGAGTCAGGGCATTGTAGTACTATACATAACACATTGTAGTACTAAACATTATTGAACATTTACATAATTAGTATAATAGTACTAAGTTTGGATTTCACAAATTTAGAATTTACAAAATACTTAATAAATTAAACAAAATGTATAAGTTTTGGTCCTTAATTATTTAAAGTTGTAGCGAGGGCATTTTACTTGGCATAACTGTCTATACTAAGAAATCAGAGCACCACCACTCTCCCCCCTACTTTTTTTAGTCACATTGAGTAAGGCAAAATGTAATTATTTTGAGCTTTCAGTAATTTGATACCGCGTTTTGATAAGTTACCTTCAAACCAAGTTCTAATTCCTTTAGGGAGCGTTTGATCTCCCCCATGAGTATGTTCATCCGCTCACACTCCTGGAAGACGACTATGATAAAGGGAGTACGCTCTTCCACTTTGGACATTAGCTCTGCGATGTTGAACAGCTCTGGTACCTTGTCTAGGATGTCTTCTAAAACAGCTTTTATCTATGGAATTGGTTAATAACAATAATGTAAATGTTTAAGGCTTATAAATGCCATACAAGGTAAATAATCTCTGAACTGTAACCTCCGGTTAATACTTTTGATATAGTGTCGCTGAACCTGCAAAATCTGACAAACGTTTTTGGAGATTTCGAGTTGTGTATCTTTGGTCTCCTCGTTTCAAGTCTGATTCATTTTGAAGCAAATTGCGGTGATAATTTGACTGATAAATCCTTTACCTAATAGGATGTCATTTAACTTGCTTTACAGGGGCCTCAGATTTGAAATGCAGGAACCAAAAATGCACATAAGTCGGAATCACAGACACACGAATGCCATGCATTATAAATAAGAACACAAAATTATCTGATGACCCAAATCAACAAAATCATTAACTTCATTAATTACTAATTACATTTTCTTTCATCTCATTTCAAATTATGTTGCATAGTGCCTAATGAGTTAGCGATATCGCGAATTGGAAGTTGACAAAGTCGTACCGTGCTAGGTCATAAAGGTAACAGTGCAATTTACAGATATGTAAAAGGAAAAAGATCCTCTCTTCGTCATCTGTCCCTTGTAGTATCAGTACATTTATATTCAGAATAAGACAATGTGGACATCAGTACACAATATTTAGTACCTTTTCTTCATTGGTCATTCCACTTCCACTTTGTGAGCCAGAATCTCGCGGCTGCATTTCGAATACAGTCCGGAGCAGTTGCCCTGAGAGAGTGGTCAAGACTCCGATCTCGGCGTTTGGATGTAATCCATACAGGTACGGAGTCTCTCCTGGTAGGACCTCATCGATGTAGGCGTGGTAAGCGTGATAGTCGGAGTTCGGAGGAGCCAGGAAATTCGGCGCCAATAATAGTTCACCATCTATCTGCAATAATGCATAGGGAAAACAGTTTAATTCATTATTATTTCTTACCTTTACATATAAATTAATACAGAAATAAGAAAGAATGAAAACCTTATCCTAATACTACAATAAGGGTCGAGAGCTTCAAATACCTGGGAGCGTACATGACAGATAACGGCAGAGTTCAGAAAGAACTGGGAGTAGCGGGCGCCGCATTCAACAGTATGAAAGCTGTCTGGATATCGGATGTTTACTCGGTTAAAACAAAATGCCGCCTTTATAACTCCTGCATCACAGCTGTTCTCCTCTATGGCTGCGAATCGTGGCACCTAACCAGGGCCCAAGATAGCAGACTTCTGAGTTTTGAGAATAGGTGTCTTGGAAGAATTTTAGGTGTGCGGTGGTTTGACTTTGTAAGGAACACAGAGGTGAGGCAACGGACACAGCAACCCTTGGTATCTACTGTCATCCGGCGAAGGCGTTTCGGCTGGCTAGGCCATATACTACGTATGCCTCCCGAGAGCCTTAACCATGCTTGCCTATTTTACAAGATGATATGATGATGAATATTACAATAATTAGTCAATACAATTATATTCAATGAACATGGTTATACTCAATTAAAATGAATTGATCTAAAAGCATAATGTGTGTAGGGAGCAGAATTAGGCATTGCAATAAAATCTCCATTACCAGTTCAGGTTGCATGTACTCGGTCAAGTAAGTCCGGCACAGTCTCCGATCCCAGTCGTCTGTGATGTGACCGCCGTACATAATTTCTCCAAATAGGTAACGCAGGTCCTCCCACGGAACTCTAGAGTTGTTCTCCAGATAGTTGTAGAGAACGTACACACTGATCATTAGGTCGCCTACATTGAAAGGGTAATTTCTAAAACAACAGAAAGAAGAGGTTTTACAGCTGGTGGTGCAGTTAAAGCGTGAATTTTGTCGACTTTCATTTGACGACGAGAGAGCTGATGCGTGAGAGAATTTAAGTGTATGAATGAGGCGGAGAAGGAGCAGAAATGAAAAGACCTTGCCAGGAGACCCACACCAGTCAATCCAGTAGAAAATTGCCCTACCTTGGGTATTATGGAGACTGGAAAAGGAAGATCTTCTGGCATGCACTTTCACTTCAAATTAATTTCACAAACAAAACACAAAACAGAGCACAAGATTTCAATACACACAATGACAATGGATGAAGGGTTTTAAAGAGTTCAAGTTGATTTTAAATGCGGGTGCGATTATTAATTAAGGTTAAGATTAAGTGAGTTTGCGAATGTGCGTTTTTAGAAAATCCGATAATGTTACAAATTTTTTAAGTCTACCCGCGATGAGCCATAGACGATGTTGGATTTTTGGTTAGAGGACGGCATAGACAAAGGAATATAGGAATAGGAATCAATGATTTACTGGGGCAACTTGTTCCAAGAATGACTTAGTACCAATCATCCTAGCAAGCTCCGAGAAACCAAACCCATCGGCCAAACCAGCTGGTTTATCATGTTCTATACATCGTAGCTTCAACATCTTGTGATTTTGTGTAATTTAACGACAATTTTTATTTAATTTTTGTCATTTTGAAGGTCAAACTATAAAGTCATAAAACAATATTGTACCTGTTCCATCCTTGTGGTCCGAACTTCCTACGTTCAGCTACCACAGCATGAAAATAGCAGAGGGCAAACAGAATCCCTTTAAACTCCGCTTCCTTAGAGCACATTTCCAGGGTGTCTTGAGAAAAGTTATCTAAAGCCTAAAAAAAGTCATTTATCCCATTAATGATTTTTGAATAGTTTGTAACGTACTGATACCAAGCTCAATTAGTCATGAAAAATGAACCTTGTGTAAATTGGATTGCATTCCGGTGGGTGGTTCATTAGTGATCTTTATGGCGGACTCTAATATTCCCTGAGGTACTATGTGGTATTCTGCTGCGGCTGCGGGTTCTGCGCTTAGGAACAATCTAGAAATAAAAATATACGAATAGACATTATCAATAATATTACAATTACTACTTTGTAACAAGCTGTTAAATACAGTGAAAGACCCAGTATAAGTTTGATACAAGGATAAAAATAATATCAAGCATGGATATCGTTGTAAAGCTTATTCTTTATCAATCCACACACCATTGCCTAACAGCCTGTGTTCTAGGGGACTCCCACAATGTTGACAGTACTGCCAACTTACTAGGGTTGACATGATCAACAATGCATGTTCACAATTTAAAAAAAAGGAAAAATTTTGTCGTATTTGAAACTATATTGAGATGGCGCTACGATGCTACGATGATGCTGCTTCGCCAGATATATTAAAGAAATGCAAAAAATACCTCTTTAAGGTATGTTTTATGATAAGATTGCTCTTACTAGACTACCAACATTTGTTAGATTTAGGATCAAACTGGAATTTCGGAGGCATCTTATGATGAAATAATATTGTTTCAAATACCAATACCTTGCAAACTTTTAGTGATATATTATATGATTTAAAGTTATGCTTATACAAAAACAGCAGTGAGATAGAAGAAAAAATGGCACATAGACAAGCGTTTATGCAAAGATGATAAACAAGTAAAAATCAAAATAGGAGACTTTATCTTCAACTCACCTGTAGTTTTGGTGGGTGCCTTCCCCGTACTGCTGAATCTTCTTCTCTAGCGCCGGCAGCCAGCGGGCCACGAGGTGGATGTTCTGCAGCAGCACCCAGTGCCCGAGTTCAGCCCCCTGCTCCATGGCCCTCTCTGCAACCAGCTCCTGGCCCTGGCCTAGAGACACCATGTGGAAGTTCCGTCGTTCCGCGCTGAATCCCATCGAAGCTCCTAGCTTTTCGACATCCTAAAATTAAAAAAATTATAGGCCCTTCTATATTCTTGTGAAGTTGGCGAAACTATGCCAAATAGTGTACTTCCTCAGTCTTCTTTCGCAATTTTGTTGCAGAAAGTTGCAGAAATCTGTAATGCCAACGCCGATACCGGCTGAGACCGACCTATACAACCAATACTCTCTCACAAAGAAGAGATTATATACATTGACTGAAGACTTCGTAATGTTGCAGTAGGGTCTCTACACTCTTTGCTTACTTTTGTCTACTTTCTGAAGTAATTTTACGAGAGTGTCAAAGGGCCATGTCATTGCGGCCATACACTCATTTATATTAATGAAATGTTAAATGAATATTTTTTATCTGAATACCTTTAGAGGATCGACTCCTGGCGATAAAATAAAGAAAACGGGAGTAGATGGACTGGTTTCTTCGTAAGATTTGGCAAAGGATATTGTTTGAACTTCAACAAATTTGGATCCAAGTTGTTCTCTTATGTAACACCTGGAACAATAAAAAAAGTGATACCGTTAGTATTAATTAAACCACGGTAATGAGAAGATTATTTTTTTATAAAATCTAAGGTAGAAAGCAAATGCACCTGGTAGCATAGGTCATACGATCAGGTCTGAGTGCCCTCATGATACAAAGCCTCTGCAAAGGAGTTTTGTTCTTCCATTCTCCGGGAAATTTGTCCTTTTCTGGGGCTTCTCCTTCAGTGAATTTCTGCCATCTAAAAGACGCATAGTTCATTTAATGTTTATTCAATAGAGGGAAACTGGATTGTTTGGAAATGAACGTCATACAAGAGACTAAAGTTTATTGGTGAGTCAACCTTTTGCTAGCGCTCTCGATGTCTTTGTCTAGGTTAAGGAATTCTTCCATCTTGGAGAGAGCGCAGATCCCTCCCCACGAGAGGTCCGACAGCCAGAACAGGGATGGTGGAGGAGGAAGAAGCTTTACACCATAGCGGAGCAGGAAGTCAACTTCCTCTGAAGACACCTCATCATTTGACATTTGTATCTGAAATATTACAGAAAAAATTTACGTGACAAGCTACTTAAGAACTTACTAAAAACTGGTTTTCACCCATTACGAGCTACATTAAATTACAATTTGACATCTCAACAGTGACGAGAAATTTGGAAGGAAATATGGATATCTAGGCGTTTATAGGGCTTATGACCTGTCATTGGCTGGGTTAAGTGGTCCCTTGATGTATACAACATTCTCCCATTTCTAGATACCCATACTTCCTTCCAAACTTTCCGTCTCTGTTGAGATGTCAAATTGTAATTTATTTATTATTTATTTTATTTTAATGTTTTCACGCCCATAGGGCTTTTTACATAGACATTTTTAAATGATTACACAGTAGGTAGCTATTCATTACCGCCAGAGATGGCATCCAGACACTGTTCCCTAAAATGCACTAGATTTGTGTTGAAAATATGAATATTGTTAGTATACTTATTAGCCAGTGCGTTCATTCTACGTATCGGTAAGTTAGTTCTTATCCTTAATCCTTTCTACTAATTTTGAATGGTTTACACTTTACACCAAAGAATTCCCAATGAATTCACATAAATCAAAAGTGATTACTCTCAAACTCGAGTATTCTGTGTTCTACATCATATAGTTAGACTTTTTGGCATGCTGAGACGGTTACAATAACAAACAAATCTTACTTGCAAAGCCATCTGGCAGAGGAAGATGAGTTTATCACACTCAAACAGTCCCCTGCTGGTGTAGTTAAAGACGGCGAAGGTGATGCTGTGGAGCAGGTTCTGCACGCGCTGAGAGAGCCGCTCCTCGGGCGCGGCCTTAGTCAGGGCGTCCTTGAACACCACGCTGTACGCTTTCAGTGAAAACTGGTACACAGGGTTTATTTTGCTCAGGTCGCGGAGGATGAAATAGAGGAGAGAAGCCCTTTCCGCTGCTGGCCTGAGAAACAAAGATAAGACTTTAAATTTAAATTTTTTATTTATATGAATCTGATAAGGATTATAATCGCCATTTTGTTAAAACTGATGTGTTCTTATACATGTATTATCGTTTAGATGGGTGATATAAAGTTTAGTTTGAGTTTAGTTAGATTATTTGGTCGCCACATAAGGCTAGATACTTTTTGATGGTAGAGAGAGTACAGAAGAAATTATCCTTGGCTCTTCCCAACCGACTTTTTACTAGGGATGCTAGGCTATCAGTCATTATGGAGGAGGAGGGGGGACGTCCATTTGGGTGTTCACTTCTTTCAGGTGATTGGTGGTCGCATACATAACTCAGAAATTCTGATGGATGTAGGTCTGTTCGTACCTGATAACTATCTTCGACAAAGACAGCATCGATTGTTTTACCTGCAAATATGCAGAACCAACCTGCCAATGGTTATGCCTGTTGGTAGAGCAATCTTGTTACTTAATCGTATCATCTCGGATGTCGACTAATTTCACGACAGTGGGTCTTCCGTTATTTCTATCTTTTGATTTTTCTTCCTATACTTTTTTATACCATTATACTAACATAACTATCTATTGTCATGTATGATTTATTATTGTATTGTATTTAGTATGATTTGTATTTAGAATGAATTGGATTTTTTCTGTAATGTTCTAAATAACTGAAATAAATAAATAAATAAAGGCAAAACAATCTTTGATTGTGAAAACACAATACATAAAAGCCTTTTTTTAGTTTATCTAAGTTTCATATGTATACTTCAATTTCACTCTATTTTTTTCTCTCTGCATGCTCATGTAACCATTAGTTTATTACTGTATATTCTACCTTTTGTATTCAATCTGTGACAAATAAATTTCATGAATGTAAAAGACTGCATGTTTTTCCATCATAATTTATTCCTCATTGTTTTCACGGCCATACACTTAGGTGCGAATCTTACACTAACCTGTAGTGTTCTCTGGCCTCATCTATCTTCAGCGAAGTGGCCTTGGCCTCCTTGACTTTGGCTGCAATCTTGGCTGCTGTCTTCTTGGTGGTCTCCAGGTTGGTGACCAGCGCCGAGTCGTTGAGGATGTCAGGTCCGGCGGAGGACAGCCGGCACAGAAGGTCGTCTTCGAGGGACTTCAGCGTGATCTTGAAGTCGTTCTGCTGCTTGGTCAGATCAGCCCTGAGAGATTCTAAATCCGGTCGCTCGGATTTTACCACTTCGCCTAAAAGCTGTTCTTCAAGCCTTTAATAGGAAAAAAACATTGTTCAAAAATATATTTTAGAATTATCGAATTAAGTGTTTATTAATTTACTGTTTTCAATGGTAAATGGGAAAGGACTGAGTAAATGAATCGACCCCTCTATTATTTACCTAAGGGCGTTTGTCCCTCTTCCTCTCGCACTTTTCTCCGTATGAGAGGGAGAGAGTCCGAAGTTTGACAGGAGTCGTACTAGCCTCCGACAGGGAAAACTCCCCTACGATTGTCATTTTCTCATCGATCACAGTGTGTGCAAGACTGTTACGCGTGCCCATAGCTCGGGAGACCGTTACCTTCGCCCCGTAGAAAATTTGGCTTCTTTCGAAGCGTTTTTATGCGTTTTTTTTTCTGTTAATGGCCATTCTTCATACAAACGATTTTTGCTTTTTGTTAAAAAAGCGCGACTCTATTCCGACTTTTCTTGCGATAAGTTTTTGCGGCCGCTCCGTATCGTCTTTTTGAGCGCAATATTATATAAGTATTATTTACCCATCGCGTGTGACTGTAAAGTTGATGAGAGTACACTGAGCCTGCATCTCGGGTTGGTAATGGGGATTTGCTAGTTTCGTTTGCAGGATCAATCGGAAGTTGGAATTATAGTCAATTTCTTTATCCCCAATCTGAAAAAAAAGTCAAAGTAACAGAAGTGACCATCTGGGAATCTTTTGATGTTTCACATAATAAAAAGCATTAGTTAGAAAATATTGATATTTTCTCAATTACCTTCATGAATTTTTCCTGTTCAATAAGTAGCCTTCCCAAAAAAGAAATGTAGAGTGCTCTCCGTTATATCACTTGTCAGCAAGAAGTCAACGCGTAAAAAGCGTTAACTAAAAAAATTGAGATTTTCTCTATTACCTTGATGACTTTTCCCTTTTTGATGAGTAGTCTCCCCAGCAGAGGGTCCAGAACGGCTTCAACAGTCTCCGTTATATTCTCTATGAGAAGCACGTCGCCGTTGGAGATGGCCTTCTCTATGGAGTCCAGATATGAAGAAGAGGTGAGACGAACGACCACCAACTGGCTACGATAGTGGCTTTTGATCCACTTGATTCCTTGCCTAGAGTAACATCAGCTTATTTTATTTTATTTTGTTTTGTCAGAGAACTAGGTACTTTGTTGATGCAATTTTTTGGTTTAAGTTTACAACCAAACGTCCTTTATTGAGGTTATTTCAGAAAATAATCTAATATGGCTAACTTACTTTTAACACTATACATTTACCAGCTTACACTCAATCAGTTTTGGTCCTGAGATTGAGATTTTAATGCTTTATTCAGTTAAACTTAGAATTACATAGATAGGCAAAACAACACAACTCAAACAATTCAGCATGTGTACCTTATTCCGAAAAAACTTTTTTTTTCAAATAATGCTCAGAACACTCAAGTGAGGAGTCATATGATACAAGGAAATTTGTTTGCTCAAATTGGCAGTCTTTGGTCCTCAATTTAATTTAATTTAACATCATGTAGGGCTTTTACATGTATTGAAGAGTAATCCCATGAAATCCAGTAATTTTTTCAATTGTATCTATTGTTACGAAGTTTATAAACAAAATATTAGATAAAATTGAGGAAAAATGCATAGTTTAATATTTTAAAACCAGAAATTGGTGACCTAAGACTACTTTTTGAGCCTGCATATTGCGCGGGATAGAGGAATCCTAAAAATAAAATCCAAAGTAGCAAGTCTCGTTTTACAATTTTTAGAGAAATTAATAACTTAGTAAAGAAGCATACAGTTGTGGGTCTATCATCAGGGGCCACCGCGCGGAGTGCGTGAGGATGGTGGCGTTGTCTGTGCTCATCCTATCAGCAGGCAGACCTTCATTGTTCCAGGCGGCCACCTGAGCATCATCAGTCATCACCATCAGTGGGTCCAGGTTGTCCGTAATGGGAATCTTTGGCTAAATATTGATTTCATTTCATATCAAATTATTGTTTGGAGAATCAGCAGTACAAGTAGGTATATCTTATGTGTAAGTTTACAAAAAAAAACTACTGAAAGCTATAAAATAAATTGTTATAGATATATATTTGTCTCAAAATGTCAAAATGTTCATTCCCCAAGAAGTGGATGTAGGGAAATAAATTTGGTAGTTTGTCTTACTAATGAGGCAGTAGACCATTTGGGGATACTTCACAAAGCGTGGTAGAGCTGTCAAAATTCCACAAAAGTTTTTACTCTCTGGATTATAGAGCTACAGCATAGAAATGGTCAAAGCCGTGATTGGTTGGATTTAAAAATCTTAACCTACTGTATAAATTTAGCTTTAAAATAGATATTTGATTTAAAATTATTTTATTAAAACCATCCTGTCTTAACCTACTGTATAAATTTCATAACCTATTATAAAGGATATTGCTTTTACATAGCTATTAGATTTAGATTATTTTATTAAAACCAACCTATCTTAACCTACTGTATTAATTTCATAACCTATTATACTATGGATTTACCATAGACTAGTCCTCATAAAAATTACCACGCTTTGTGAAGTATCGACCATTTTGTAAAAATGAAGTTTTTATTATTTTGATTTAGAAATAAAATTGAAGAAAAATATCAACAGGACGGCGGCCATTGTGGTGGGAGCTTTTAACAAATGTTTATGAATTTGTGAAATATCGAGTTACTGCCGGGTCTAGGGAATTTGACAAAAAAATGTTAAATATGGTGTTGCAATTCATTTTCAAAATCTTCAAGCTTGTTTGGTTGGTCGAATTCTTTAAGATGAAGGAATAGTTTCGTGTACTTACATCAACCCTGTAGAAAAACGGCATCCATATATTATTTAGCAGCTCTAATCTGTAGCTATGTGTGAAGCAGCCAACGTAAGAAATAAAGGCCGTTACAAGGAGAACATCTCCTGGCAACATAACACCACATTCCTTGAGGTTGGCAACACTCAATGTCCATCTATAAAGAAAATATTTATAAAAATAGGAATCGAGAAATAATAATTATATGACATACTTAAAATGAAGATAACTCATCACCTGATTTTTTCTGAAGCTAATCCATTGACAAGTCTGTTGGCAAGGTCGATAGTTATATTAGTAGCGTCAGCTTCAGCCTGACACTTGAGTTTTTCATTGACAGCTTCTTGAAAGTTAGCTAGCAGTGCTGCCAGCTTATGCTCAAGTTCCTGTAGAAAAAGATAAGATAAGAACTAAAAAGATATAAAAATACTATTTACACTCCTGACAAAATCCTACATACAATGAAACAGCGTTAGGGTCATTTATGAGGATAGCGTCCTCTGAAAAAAAATATTTTCTTCTCATAAAAGCTTTCATTAGTACCGCAATTAAGTAAAATTGCACAAATTCCTATAAAAATGCTGTTTTTGATTGTGTTTTATTTATGGATAGTATTCACATGAAATTTGATAACAATTATCATGTATTTAGCAAAAATTTATTTAAAAAAAAGAGCTTCGTACTCAATTTTCTCAAAATCTAAGGGTCAAATCAAAAAATTTTACTCTTCAAAATCGACTCCAAATATGATGTAGATTCACCGGTTTCCCGCTTGTAAATGGAGTTTTGTTACACCATGTATGTATAGGTGAACCCTGCCCTCAGTATCGAGTTCACCCACATGCTCCACAGTTGCACAGTCAACACCCGCGCTGTGCAAGCAAGGCCCTCCAAGCCCTGAACCATCAGTTTTTTCCACCTCTTGATCTAGTTAGTCGAAATTCCTCGAGTTCATCAATTCCCACTTACAACAATCTTGTCCTTCAGTTGTGCCAGAGTGTTTCTGGCCGCGGCCAGCTCAGCGTTGGCGGCCACGAGAGCCCGCCGCTTGGGCTCCACCACCACATACACCTCGTAGAACTTCATGATGTTGATGACCCACGCACACAGCCCCGCCGCGGCGCTCGACTTGCTCAAGATGGTCTCCGGCTGAAACTCTGGCTCCTTTATGTACGGCTGGATTGCCTGAAATAAATTGCTTTGTTTTATAAGAAATATATTTACTATGATATACGTTTTTGCTTTCATAAACATTGCCATGTGGGGCTAAACCTGAAATAACTTTCATAAACTTAAAAAGGGTGTCTTAATTCATTTATCCCATATCAGCTACCTATGCTGAGAATGTAATTTCACAAACTACCACTAAGATAAGCAATTGCCCGCTAACTCACATCCGTTTTCTCAGAATGTTTTTTTAAATTATAAAACTAGGGCTGCAGGTAGGACAAAAAAGTGACACTCAGACACCAAACCAGCTCTAGATGCCCAAATTTTTTATATCTCAAAATCTTTATTAAAATATCGATTCCAAATACTCCGTGCTCACAAAAGAATAAATAACTTTTATCGATCATGTTTAAAAAACACAATCTCTAAAACGGGTTTTATAAACTTAAAATTTTACTTACTTTTACTATATCGGGTTGAATATTTTCTTTATCATAATTCACAAGATCATACAAGAACTGGTCGACTTTTGTCATCATAACCTGTAAGAAATTTTTTCATTTACTTCAAAGTAAATTCCTCATCAATCATTACTTCATTACTAATAATAATAATAATAATTTAGTTTCGCATCATCATGATAATAAGAGTGAAAATATTATTTAAAGTGAGTTCTGTAAAACAGGCATGTTGGCCTATATTATGTAAAGCCCGCTGCAGTTGATTTTAATTGTCATGTAGAAATTATTATAAATCTAAACATAATCCAGATTGCAACAAAAATGTAATAGATAAAGGACTTTATTATTCATCATCATCATCATACGACATCCACTCCCTATGTGGAGCATATGGATTCCACTCCAAAGTGCATCCTCCCAAGTCAAGTCCACGTCCCGCAACTCTGACGCAAACTGCCGACGAATTGTCAACAGTGGACGACCAGGACGCCGAGAACCTGATGCTTTGTAAAATAGGCAAGCATGGTTAAAGCTCTCGGGAGGGATACGTAGTATATAGCCAAGCCAGCCGAAATGCCTTCGCCGGATGAGAGATTATTATTATAATAAGTAAATCAATAAACTATGACTATGATTATTATTATGATTACACCTTGCAGGCTTTCCATGACCTATCCTTGGGTATCTTCCCCTTCTTGGCAAGCAGCACACTGACAGCAGCGATGACATTGACTACGGCGTCGGGAGGTGTGCCAAAGGACTTGAGTTCCGTGAGGTTGTTCTTGTTCAGGGTGTTCAGAGCTTCACGGGCGGCCAGCAGAGCGGGCTCGGCCCGGGCGAGGTCGTCTGCACAGATCTTCGCCTTGATGGAGACGTCTTCCTCGATTACTTTCACTTTTTTCTCTTCTTCGGCGACTGGAATATTTATATAAAAAATTCAAGAGTTTCAACATTTACAACTAATATTTCAATAAGAGACTTTATCACTAGACTTGTATAGATAAGACATTTTTTGTTAACCTTTTTTTATAATCTAAGCAATCCTTCCTAAGGAGGACGATTCATGCAACAATGTGTTAAAAGTGAATTTCAAGGTACATGTTTCTTCCTTTCATTTGGTGTACCGATGCAGTGCCCTATGCACCATTGGGTGCGGATAAGGGAAAGTAATAGTAGTAGTAGTAAGTCCCTTCCCAAGGATAAGAAAGTATTTCTTTTTGGGAAGGAACAGTGAAATATAATTTAATACTTTTCCTTGTATGTTAACATTATACCATATATTTTTATATTAAATTATAGATACCTAAATATTAAATAAATTTTAAAAATCGCGAAAGAATGAAAATCTTAACAAGACTATTATTATGTATTTTGTATTTTTGTATTGATTGATTTGTAAGCTTGAACATCTAAGTACGAAATTTTATGGGTGAGATTAATTTTCAAAGCATCATAAGATCCTCCTGTTTTAATTACTAGCAGCCCAAAATTGGATAAATGTTTTATGGAAGGTATCTTTCCACGAAGACTGTAAATATTAGAAACCTAGCCAAACTTCAAAATGTAATACCGTTAGATTGTAGGGAACGATTTAAACGCTCCTTTTCCTATGTTTTTGAGTTAAGTAACCCCAAATTCAACTTTCAAATGTAAAACTTACCAAAAGCCTTCTCCTTAGAGACTCGCTCGCTTTCAGCACCAACAACTGAGATCAATTCTTCGGCAGCTTTATTTTTTTCTTTTAAAATTATTTCTTGCTCTGCCAAAGTTGCCTGAAATAGAAAGAATTAAATCTTCTAATCCAAAACAAATTGGTACATCACTTACAAAGATTTTTAGATCACCTACCTTAAGTTTCTCCACATCTCTTGCACATGAATCCAGTTTGAGCAGCCCATTCTCTAGTCTCATAATCATCAATTTTAATTCCGCCGTTTTATCTCTTAGCAGTTTGGAGTAGAGGGATATTTGTTCCAGAAATGATTTGGGAGTTGTGTAATTGTAACGGCGCTCATTTTGGTAGTACAAAGCGGAGATACTATTGACTGAGGTGTGGACGTGGGACATGAACAGAGCAACAGACTCATTCAGCTTGGACTAAAAATATAACACGAAGATGAACCGAAATATGCCAATATACCGAAATATGCCAATATACTTAAATATGCCAATTTGTTAATTTAATTTGTATGCACAATTTGTTTGTTTTAACTGTATGCATATTAATAAAACTTAAAAAGTATTATCAGTCATTGATAAAAGGGGAAATTATTGGCAAAAAGGGTTGGCATAAGAAAGGTAAAGAATCAGTCAAAATAAATTAGTATCTTATCCTCTTTTCCTCTCCTGCGCTTAAATATTCAGATTTCCCAACACCTACACCACACTCCACACACATACAACAACACACATACACATGACATAACATAACCACTGTTTGCTCACTTCACGTCTTTAGAAATTTGTCTTGTCCACGTAATTGGTGTTATGTTCTATATGTTACCTCAATTTGAAAATTCATTGTTAATTTGTACTAAACATAGCACTGTGTGTATAACATTAAAACAAAATAAATAAAAATAACCTTTAAATAAATCAACTTCAAGAAAATGTAGAGAATTAGTGGTATTTTTTAATTCAATCATCATTCATTATCGGTTGTGGAACTAATAGGTCTTTTGTCTTAAAATCATACATTTATTATTGACTCCACTTATTCCTTACATCGAGTCTTTAAATCATAATATTTTAAATCAACTTACAGGTAAAACTTCCAACTCTGAGAGAAATCTTTTGGATACAGATCTCAGAGCTTCCTGTGGCCATTCGTGGAACCAGTTGATAGATGAGCAGTTAACAATGGCGGGGAAATTTCTAGATCTAATGCGGAGAGTAGCGCCAACGGGAGAGAAACATAAAACCACCTGGAATCATTTTATTTAGTTGAATTATTCATAAATTTAGTTACAAATTGTTGTTACATAATTATGTTTAAAAACTTACTTTGAGTTGCCTTCTAACTCGATCGATAAAGAATTTCCAGCAGTTTTCTCTAGTATCTTGAACACCGGCCGCTTTTGTCTGCAAAAATATATTTCAAGTTATTGATTATTACTGCTTAAAATATGTGAATAACAAATTTACATATTATGTGCACAATATTGCATATTATATTTCTTTTTATCCTTAAAACGATCCTTAGTCACAATGATGGCTAAAATGATTCTCGTCGTAGTTCGGCAGCATTCGGCGGAGGTCGGTCGATTTGCTCCGTCCCGCGGCGCGCGCGTGACGTATTACTTCTGCCACAAATGTAATATGAAAGCTGGAGCTAAAAGCAAGTGAGGAATCGAAACCAAAATTGCCAGAATTAAAAATTTTGCAGGTTATTTTTAGTCCTTCATTTTGCCACCGAGGGACTCCTTTCATGGCACAATCTCTAGAAATGTTGTACACAGTAAAAAAAATTACTTGACAAACATTACAAAGTAAGCCAGTCCTTCGTCACTTACTTCAGTCCTGACTCCGTTGATGATGTTATCAACGTCTTCGTCAGAAAACAAATCCGGTATTTCACCAGAAGCCAACAAGTCATTGATGAGCACCAGAAACTTTTCATCGGCGACCTGGGCATCAGACATCAGAAATACGGAGCCTATGTTTTTAAGACCACTCTTCAAGTAAATTGCAGCTGAGAAAGAAAAAACAAGAATAATTTTTAGACTGTAATACCCATTAACGAAAATTTGGTACTAAATTTAAGCATCCTAATGCGGAAAAATCTAGATAATAATATTATTCAGTTAAATATTTTATTTATTATAACAAAATGTGTATAATTTACAAAGAACCTTTTAGATTTCAATCAATTGATAGTCAAATAGAAAATTTTAGATTGAAAAGTTCCATCCAGTAAAGCAATCAAATTATTAAAAATATAAAGAAAACGACTAAAGATTGGGCAACTACAAAAAACTCTGGGGGTTTTCAAATAAAGCAATAATAAAATCGCAACAACTTTAGCATTGATATCTAAGATTATATATGTCTTTAAACTAATATACATACCAAGATCAACCTTAAGGTCTGGGATAGAATATCCCTTGCGAAGTTGGACTTGGAATACTTCCAATCCAGAAAGGAATGATGAGAGTCTTGAAAGAGACTGTTTCCCTGAGCCACCCACACCGATGAGCAGTGCATTACCTCTTGAACAGGACCAAGTTCATGGTGGCCACCATGTCATTGTAAGAAGATAATCCTTCTTCCAGCAATTTGCCAAGATGTTCCCACTCTCGAATGGGCATATACTTAGGATCTCCGATACCATCAGCAAAGTGACAATAGATTAAAGGTTTCTCGTATATAATACCTTCATCGAGTTCCTAAAATCACAAAAATCAAGGTGGACATCAAATTAAAATACGTAGACTACAAAATGTACCAGATAAAAAAATGTTTAAATGAAACTTACTTCAAAACCTTTCTTCACGGTTTCAATAAGCAGCTTTTGAAAAGTATCTATGTCTTTCTCGTCCACCAATTTATCAGAATAAACTCTGGTAGCTTCATGCATCCACAGGCGAACCAACTCACTAGAGCACTTAATAGCTTCACCATTGGAAAACAATATTCCCTAGTAAAAGATAAAAAGATAAAAACAGAAATTTATAAATTACCTAATTAAAAGTAAATAATTAGACTAGCTCTTATAGCGAGTCGGGGCTGGCTTATTATCATGGGACGCCACCATGTGAATCACCTACTTCAGCATTATCTATAACACTAATGTTTCTGCAAATACCTATAATCTGTAATTTTATGTTCCGAATTAACATGGACAAGTCGAACATGGAAAATATAAATTGAACAATTTGTATTTTTTGTTATGAAAATTAAATAAATAAATAAAATTAAATAACTAATTATCATTACATTGTTAAAATAAAAGTTTTTAAATTATTTAAAATATATTATTTGGTGTAATTTTAAACCTGATAAATGTTGGCAAGATCCCTCATGTTGAACATGTAATGAAATTTGACAGCTGTAGGAAGAAATATGGTCGAAATTCTGGCATGCAGGGCTAAGGATGCCTGGACTATTGGCATAGCTATATTATTTACAGACGCAGCGAATCTGCCATGTTCCGATGTCAGGTGAGCTGACAAGATCTCGTAGTAGATGTGCTGACAAGCCTCGCTTGATGGAAAACTGAAAAGTTACAAGGTTATACCGCTAAGGTGAGATAAAATGCAAGTCTAAGGTGAGATAAAATGCAAACACATACACGGATAAAAAATATTAATTAATTTGTATGTGTTTTGAACGTAATATGATTGGTTATGTTAGTTAAGAAATGTCAAGGATACCTCACAGCAAAAACACTGAAATGTCTCTGCAACCGCAGGTCTATGGTGAAGGATCCAGCTGTCGGGTTCATACATGAAACAAATTGGCAGTTGTGGATGTCTTTGAGAGTCAGTTTTGTTCTGTCGTACCTAGAAAAAAACAGTAATAAACTATTTAGAGCGAGATTCCATCTATCTTTGATAAAAAAACTGAACTTTATGATACAATCAACAATACAAACTTGCAATCAAGAGGAAAAAACAGAGTTGTTTTTGTTCAAGCGTAGTTAAGAGAAGAGGGCCCTATGCCAACAAGGTGTGGTGATCTATGTATATTTTCTACTTATGTACTTCTTCGATGAAATAATGTTATATTAATGAGATTAGTTGACTCTTAGTTGACTGATTATCTTGCCTTCATGTAATGATCAAGATTCACTGCGCTTGGTGCACCAATGCGGTGCCCTATGCATCGTTGGGTGCAGTTAAGGGTGAGTAGTAGTAGGATCCGACGCCAGACAAAGGTCTGCGACGCGGTGGAGCAAGTTACTTGGTTGAAGTGGAAATGGGCCGGTCACATAGCCAGAATGACGGACGACAGATGGACGAAACGCGTTCTGGTGTGGAGACCGAGAAACCAGAGGCCTCAAGGACGTCCACCGATGAGATGGGTGGACGACATCAGGAAGTCTGCTGGAAGACAGTGAATGGAGGCGGCGCAGGATCGGGAGGAGTGGAGACGGCAGGGGAGGCCTATGTCCAGCAGTGGACCTCAACGGGCTGAAGTGATGGTGAGTAGTAGTAGTTAGTCAATTCTACAATAACTATGAAGGAGTACATGCTTGAAGTACAAATATCATTCATGGTAGAACAAAACGTTATAGCATCATCATACCAATGTCGATAATCCATGAACTGTCGGATGAGTGTGTGCGGTTGAACGGAGCCATACTTGTCTACTTCTGGCATGTTCATGTCATCTACAAAGTACACCATTGTCTTGTTACCAGGCGGACCAAAGTTCCTACCAGACTTCTTTTCCAGCGGTTTCTCCAGAATTTTCTGCAGCATTTCTGCAGAAAAATGAAATGGCTATAATTTAGAAACCAATTTAACTTCGAAACATTTAAATATGTTGCAATTTAGAATTTCATTTGAATTGATAGTAGTCCCAAAATATTTGAATAGATGCCTATTTAATATCACAACAGGTCGGGTGACTTGGGAGGATTCACAGGTGCAGGTAGCTGATTGCTTAGCTTGGGAGTAGTTTGTGGAAATACATACAAAGCAAGCAGGTATGGAATGATGACGATATATCATAAAAACCTAAATTATTCTTCTTAGATGGGTAGGCAGTTACAACATATGACGTACACCCCTATTGTTTGTGTCTAGTATGTCAATTTACATCAATCGAATTTATCTGTTGATCATTGACAGATGGTGCTGTAACTACATCATGAGGTAGCCCATTCCACACATACAATGATCTACTATTAATGAAGTGTTTCAGAGGATTAATGTTGTTTCTCTTTTTTAAATGGGAAAACATACCTGATGATGTGTAAAAGTTGAAGGGAACATTGGTGACGGAATAGTTGTCTGGCAGGCTGGCCAATTTGTCAGAAACTATTACGCTCTTCCCACATCCCACGCCGCCCACCAGCATAATGGGATGCTTCTTTGTCAGCAGAAGGTCCATGAAGAAACGTAGTCGAGTTGTTTCTGCAGTACTCACTAGGCATTGCTAAAAGTAAGAAATAAAAACTTTGCATTCACAGTAGAAAATCACAATGGTTTTTTTTTTTAAATAAATCGTCTATGTAAGTTCAATACCGCGTTGAGCCAATAAGTTCAAAATACACGTTTTTGGTGATTTTCGTTGAACGAAACAAGCCGCATCGATTGGTTAACTCAAATTTTAAAATTGACCAACAGACTGCTAGCACTCGGTTAGTGCGAATAAACCATCTTCACAAAAGAAGCAAGGAATACCGCGTATATCCCGATGCAAATTTCATGTTTATATATTTTTTTTACGAAATTGGAGAGTTTTTTGTCTCCCCTAAACATTTTTAAAAAATGGTTCTTCGCGGTATTGAACTTACACAGACGAAATATTAAATTGTCAATCGAGTATAATGAGCCTCATATTATAGTGTTGAAATTTTTAACAGCTAGATATATTTTCATAAGGACAATGAAGTTTGCCAAAAGTATTTCAAACTTTTTTTCCATTTTGTTTTGTATCGACTCTGCCTTCTACCCAAACTCCTAATCTAAGTTTGATTTCGACTACGGATTAAATTTTTTCATAAATATCTAAGAGAGGAATTGAGGTTGCTTACTTTTAATCAACTTCAATTTTAAGACTATTTTCTTTAACATTGGATGACTTAACTTTCCATAACTTTGAAATGAGTACCTACTATGTAAAAAATGTGCCTAGTAAATAAGAAAATAGTAAAAAAGTCACTATATCGACGCCTCCTACGTATAATATAGTAACCCACAAATTGTCGATTTTGAGTTTTTGGTGGATTTCGTCCTGTATTTAACTATATCTTTAATTCTACCAAAACAAAAAAATTATTTTGCCAATAATAAGGGCTTTTTTGGGGTGTAATTTGTCGTATCTACAACCAATGCATATGAACGAAAATATTTTCAAATGCTCCTGTAAAATCGCATTTTGTGGGTTACGATATTATATGTATGAGGCGTCGATATGTAAAAGTTGATCACTGAAATATAATTTTTTTTTTTTTACCTGCAATGGAATATCTGGATCAAACTCAAATTTCTCCAGTCGATCAGACCAAGGAGCGAATGTCCTAGTTTTAGGGTCGATAAAGTAGTCGAAAACGTTTTCCGACGAGGGAAATTTGATTGTTTTGAATTCATTAGTAAACCATTTACTAAACTCACTTCGCCAATCAACAAGTTGGTCTTGGAAAAGTGAGGAACCGAAGCCCCAAATACAGGAGAAGACAAAGTAAGTTTCATACCTAAAAGAGGTAGGTACATATTAAAGTGAAGTTCTGTAAAATGAATTATGTGTATATAAAATACAATTAGATATTTTAAAACAATACAATAATGGGAAATTATCTTTACCATTCCTTCGGTGAATCGGCTGGCAGGTTTTGTTTAGTCAGAAAACATTCCAGGAGGTAAGTTACCAGTTGTATTTGTTGGATGTCCGAAAGGGGAGTGATTCTCTTATACTTCTTACAGGTTTCCAGTAACTGTGGTATATACTTGTCAAACAGAACGGAAAGTATGGACTTTTCTGCCGGATCTTCTCTCGAGTCAACCCAGGAAGCAACATAGCTACAAATAATATTTTAACGTGCCAAGAAAATAATTACAAAAAATAAGATCTTAAATTGCCGTAACAAAATTCTATGACACAAGGAATAAACTCTATTCAATGGAAAAGGTCAACAGGAGCCTTTGGTATTAAAAAAAATTGTATCTTCACAAAAAGACTTATCTTACTCAGTGATGTAACACTATGACAGACCGGTAGACTCAATTATACACAAAAATACCCTGAGACAATCCAATTTCTCACTGAGACTTGACCCCACAACTTCTATTTGGAAAATACTCGAGCAGGCTTTGATACATTTTGATTTCCCTTTGCTGTGCACGGCATCACATAGTCCTACATCCATTCGGAAATGCTGTTGTCTGGATTTAATGCGTCTTTCCACTTTCCACGGTTGGAATTTGAACAGTACATATATGTATTATGACTTACGGATTCCAGCCGAGATCCTGTGGATTTATGTAAAGTATACCGGCACGAGAAACAGTGGCAGGTGTTGCAGTTTTCAAATTACTTATCTCAAACAAAAGTCGCATGGTCTTGGTTAGGGATATACGTTCATTACTAGCGAGGGTTAAAACCTAAAACAAGTCATTATAGACAGAGTAGGTTAGAGATTAATAATTTATGAGAAAATGTCTCTTGCCAAAACCAACAATGCAATTATACAATTTTCTTTCCCTTTACCACATCCATTAGCAATAAAAAAGCCAGCAACATTTAAACCAACCATTTATTCCAATGCAATATTCATTTACACATTATGTGATTGGTTGTTTAAAAGCACTAGCTTTTCCCTCAAAGAGCAAAAATATCAGAAGCGCAGCAAGGAATTCAGTATTTTGAGATAAAGATAACAAGTCCATATCTACATGGCTGTAAAATATCACAGGAAATAAAAATGAATATTAAAAGGATCTAATAAAGATTGAAGTAAATTAGATGAAATGAATTCTTGCCTTGTTGTCGTCCATGAGAGTGTTGAGGCTCTCAATCCACATGGGGTCAATGTCTCCGTCCAAAATAATCCACTTGGCTCCATCGCCAGTCATATTGGCCATGTCCCTCATGATCACTGAGAACAGTCCATCCTTCCATTCCCTGGTGGCGGGGTGATTATCCCAAACAGTTCGTCATTAGTGACTGCTTTGGGGTCCAAATCATTGTAGTATGGTTTCAATTTAGCCATCTAAAATTGATCATAGTAAACGACATTAAATACTTGTAGACAAAAGTTGGAATTCAGGCTTGCAATCAGGAAATAATATTGATTGTAATTGACCATAGCAAATTGAAACCAAATTAGCGTGATTAAATCCAAGAAGCAAATCAATAAATAATTACTTGGTACGTCCGGTGCAAACATTTCCACACGCAAGTTTTTCCAGTTCCAGCAAATCCAATTATGAATACAGAATGTCGCACTGCAAACAGCTCTACCAACTGCACAATCTAAAATTAGTTTGACACATAAATGAGGCAAGTTCTAAACAGTAAACATACCCATATGTATGGTTTATATTTGGAAGCTGTAATCTGGAATATGGGACATTTACCTTCAGAATAAACCCAGATTCTGGCTGCAGTTTCATATCCACAGCCGCCGCTTGCACCATCTTCTCAAAGTCGGAATCTCTCTTCCGAGGGACATCCAGGGCGGGGAACAGGTCCCCAATGAGCCCCATGAACACGGGAACATCGTCCGTCACTATCTTGGGGATGTTGAAGTCACGCAAGGCCCTCATTAGAACTTGGTCTTCTGGTCGGAGCCTATCTCCTCTCTAAAATATTATTAGAAAATCTGAAAACACTGCTGCATAGTAAAAAAATCTTACTTTAATCAAGCTAAGATAGGTTTCTAATTACTTGATAAATATTTGAATTTGTTGGATTTTCACTGTACAGTTTGTACAGACAAGCAAAAATGTAACATGGTCAATCACTAGTGAACCAATACAAGGCCAGTAAGGGGTTGATGGTTGGAAGATATTGCTTAAAAGAAATAAACCCGCCCCTGTACACTTATGCAATGTAATTATACATGAAGATTTAAATAAATAAAGTGGGAGATCACTGTCAATTGCTATTTTGACATTATTATATCCCATCTTTAAAAAAAAAGTTGCACAACCTTAGAATTTTTTTTTCAGTCATAATCTATGTATTATTTCATAGTCCAGTTCAAATCTGGCTCTACTATCGCACAGGGTTACCTTCAGGGATCCAGCGATGACCAGAACAGACTTGATGGCCCTCAGGCCCCAGTCGTAGTGGTCCTGCTTGGAGAGCAGCTCCCGACAGAGTGTGTAGAGGGTGATGAACTTGCGCGCCAGCACCCGAGCCTCCTGGAACCCTTCGGCCACCAGCATTATTTCACAGATCAACTCGAAATCTGGCACTACCATTGCGCAGGGCCTATGAGTAGTATATGAAAGATCACTTTCAGTTTTTGATGTTTTTATTAATGACATAATCTAATTCAAAGATAATTAGACGAAATTATTGAAGTAACTCTAAACAGGGTTCTTCCCGATGACACGAATATTCTTAAAAACGTTATAAATATTTAAAGTTTATTTTTACAAATCAAACGATATAAAACACAATGATCAAAAATGTTGTTTTCTGTCTTTTCATTTATAAATTTATCGTTTAAAAACACGAAAATACTAATGATTTTTAACGCCCGTTATTGGTTAATGACGTCATACCCGTCCACCATGAAAGGCGTGAAATTCATTACAAAGTGAGCGCCCTACATTGCTGTGACGTCACACCGCATGCGCGCCAAATAAAGGATTTTGCGAGCGATTTGAAAAAGCGCTATTTCAAACCGCGCTAAAAAATTCATATGACATTGTAAAAAAAAATCAAAAATTCCCTTGATATTGTAATTTTTCGATCAATTTTTTTAAATAAAAAATCGGGAAGAACCCAATTATATTTATAAATAAACTCGCAAAGTTCCAAAAATGGGCAAATACATTCGATATTATAACTTTTTAATATGAAATGTTCACCGAGAGATAAGTCTTAAGTGCCTAATACGCTCTGATATCCACAATCTGTTTACAAAAAAATCCTCCCAATCTTTGTTAAGATATCAAATCTATCTAGGGTCTGCCTACCTGAATAGTGACTTGATATTTTCCGGGAGCTCAGTTCGTCCTGCGTACCCTGGATTCATGGTGATAAATATTCCAACAGTGGGTTTCAACACAATCATATCCCCCATAAACTCAAATGTGATTTTCTTGTGCTTGATAGCGTCCTGAATACTTTTCACCTGAACAGAAACTACGGACAATACCTCTACGGAGATTCTGTTGAATTCGTCGAAACATCCCCATGCCCCTGTCTGGGCCAAACCTGAGTAAAGAAATTTCATTGAAAATTAATCGGAATATTCTTAGGTATAAATTTAGATTATTTTTTCAATCCATGAGCCATGAAATGAGATATTCAGGGAAAATATCTTAATTTAAATATTGAAGTTTATATACCAGCATCATTTCTTAAAATTTATTTCCGCAAGACTTGTAGTCCATTTGCTCGGAGCAATTGAAGACGTACACCATCACACCGAGGGCTCTTCCCAGATCCTTAGTTGTTTCTGTTTTCCCGGTACCAGCAGGGCCAGCTGGGGCACCTCCCATCACCAAATGCAGACTCTAAGAACATTAAAGCTGGTTTTTTGTAATATGTAGTAATTTTTCAAGGGGATCATAAGAATACCATTAAAAGGTTTACTGCTGGCTTCTAAAGAAGGGCTTTTGGGGAAAAAATGCATGCCAATTTAACAGGACATTAGATCATAAACAAAAGTTCAGCGTTTTTCCAGTATCAACTTGCCAAATTTGTGGGTATTTTTATATCTGTCGTATTGTAAACTCAAGACGGGATCTGGACTTCTTCGGTGTAAGTCTATCAAGATTTAAACATTCACTGAAATAGACCCGATCTTGTCTTGAGTGTGTCCACATTTTGTTCTAATTGTCTTAGCTTCGCCTATTTAATGTTCTGTCACTTATTTTTACTGCTTTGTTATCCCTATTATGCTTATCTTTGTATTTAAAATAGATTTTTATCCATAAATTTAAATAAATAAATAAATCTCTATGATTATTCAGGTTTTTATAATATCCAAAAATATAAATATTTAGATTTACCTGTGTTAAGGTAATGTAGCACCTGTCGGTCAAGGGTGTGATAACAAGTCGGGGAGTATTTCCCAAATACTCGTACGCATAACGGAACTGGGCATCGCAAATATTTCCAAAGCAATCATCTTCGTAAGAATCCCAGCGATGCCTAAGCAACAGAAACATATTGCGAAAATGTATACTTTATTTGGACTTTGGTTGTTTGGGGCTCCAAACAAAATGGAAGATAAAGAATGCGGAAAGAGACGAAGAATATTTCTCTGAAGTTTGCACTTCATTAGATAGTTTAAGGATAATATAGCACTTATTGTGTTATAGTAGGTACTAACCTCAATTGACTCTGCCACATAAAGGCATTGGATGACTCCACCTTTGCAGCAATCATTTTGGCAACTACATCTCTAGAGTGGACGTCTATAGTACAGATAGTCATAATCTTCTGCCGATCACCAGGTGGTAAGTCTCCAAGCAGCCAAGCAATGAGAGCATTCAACTGTATTATTTGACGCTTTTGATAATCTTTCAACGCCGTCTCATACCCTGTAGTACAATAAAAAAAAATACATATTGGCATACTTTTTAGAATCGATTTCAAGTAAGGTGAGACTCAAAGTGATATTGTCTATGTAAGTTCAATACCGCGTATGAGCCAATAAGTTCAAAATACGCATTTTTGGTGATTTTCGTTGAACGAAACAAGCCGCATCGATTGGTTAATTCAAATTTAAAATTGACTAATAGACTGCTAGCACTCGGTTAGTGTCAATACCGCGAATAAACCATCTTCACACACAATACCGCGTATATCCCTATAAAAATGGCATGTTTACCTCTTTTTTTTACGAAATTGGAGGGTTTTTTGTCTCCCCTGAACATTTTGACAAATGATTCTTCCGCGGTATTGAACTTACACAGACGATATAATCATATACTTAGGTTTCCATTATTCAAAACCAAGTTAATGTTTGAAATAATGTATTTCCTCCTCAGAAAAGTTAAGTGGTCATTGATTGACGAAGACTAGGCCTTACTTTTTTGATCATCAACCCGTAAAAGTTTGCCAATTACTTTATTAAAAGTTTTATTATGGACATTTGTTTGAAAATGTCTTTCTTAAAATAAAAAATCTTATATCTTAATTTACAAAACAAAACTGTCTCATTATTCCTGTAAAATTTAACATAAATAATGTGTGTCTCATCAACTTTGCTGCAGTCAACATGTTTGTACGAGTAAGTCACTGATTGTTGATTATTAATTATTATGTATTAATTTTCCAATCCTTCATTCCT
Organism: Micrasema minimum; assembly: GCA_022494985.1. Classification (NCBI taxonomy): domain Eukaryota; kingdom Metazoa; phylum Arthropoda; class Insecta; order Trichoptera; family Brachycentridae; genus Micrasema; species Micrasema minimum. Next base: position 23,563 of record JAGVSP010002272.1, on the reverse strand, counting down.
AACCTTCTTCTAGTTTCCCAAAGGCCTGGTTGGTCTCGATGGTCCACCAGATCTGCGTCCCGACCAGCGCCACCTGAGCTGCCCAGTCGAACAACCAGAGGTCTCGAGCCTTCTCCTCGTACGCACTCACGGCTCGATTTAGGAGCTCTTGGAGGGTCTCCATCATGCAATCCGTCAATCTGTTTAGCCACACCTCGACCTAAGGCAATGGAATGGTCAGTGCTAAATCCGGACTTCTTTGCGAACAGGGGTAATTTGCTTGCATTTCGAGCGTGCGCTGTTCGTGGATGCCTGGGTGCAGAGATGGGACATTCTCAGGGGTGAAAACCCCCAGTAAAATGGAGCCTAAATACCAGATTAAAAAGGTAGAAGTAGAGTTTCAATGAGTAGAACAATAGGTGGTGAAGGGACATGGACTGAAATGGCATTTTGTGCACCTTTTGTTCCGTAAAAGCAAGTATCTAGAACTAATAGATTGCTTAGTGGGGTAGTCCCCGGGGGGACTTGGTGTGCGCGCTCTCTGGGTCGGCCCGTCTCGGGCTGTTTGTGTGTGCGTGCGTGGAGGTCTCAAATTATATCCCATCCCTCAACTCAATTGTATTGTGTCTTTTGTAAGGATAGGATGGTCTTTGGATAGGTATTGTAATAAGGTACGGTAGGGGACGTATGAAATAGTGTCTGCCAGATAGGATGATAGTGTGAGATGCACAATTGCGTTCTTTTTTTTTTTTTTTTTAAAAAAAAGAAACATTTGAGTTCTTATGATATACTCAAATATTTCAGTTTTGGGACTGCTTTCAAATAGTCGGAATTAACTGTGTCAGAAAGCAGGAAACAAGTTGTGCTGGAGTGGGATTCGAACCTAGAGATTCTAATCCGGAGTCCTCGAATCTACCACTAGACCACTACCCGGTTCTTCTTCCCCTCTTTTCCCTAATCCCCCCTCCATTGAGACCCTGACCGCGGATGCACGGGTGGATGTCTGGGATGGGGGGCTTGGGGAGGCAGGATACCGGTCTCCACACGGGTGATTGTAATTACTAATAAATAATGATCGGGGTAGAAACTAACATACCCTACATCTGTTAATTTGGGCCGACTCTGGTTGGTTTTGGGTGATGGAAACAATTACAATTATGATACATAAGCCGAGACAGTGGTAGGGGCAATGAAAGCATTTGTTCGCGTACATAACGTAAATTCATCCGTATTGTTATCACACTAACAATCTTAAAATCGGTTTAGCTTGTTGAAAAAATCGGTAGAGTTGGCTGGACTGAAAAAAGACTCAATAGTTTTAAAGGCAGTCTAGGGAAAGGGTGGGGCTTTCATTGAGTGCTAAATCAAATAATGAAAAATGATAAGGATCTCCCATGAGCAATGTAAGAAATGCAAGGTGTGGTCAGATACATGTGGGGACTACCGTGGTGTAAAGGGTAAGATGTTGTAGTTACAACATAAGATCCCGGGTTTCATTTCACTTGTTTTGATGTTTTTTTATGTTGTTTTTCTCTGAGCCTCCTAGCCGGTTAATGTGGTAAAATAAAAGTATCGTACCTTTCCAGAGCAATCGCAAGGTGTTTTAAAAGTAATGTGTTCTTCATTTTCTTTAGATATCATTTCACGGGCTTTTGTTTCCATTATTTTTCCTTTAGAATCTCTCGGAAACACTAACTTTGAAACATTATCATAGAGCTTGATCAGGTGCTTACAAACCAATGTAGGGTTATTGCCATTGGATAGAATGTCTAAAATTCCAAATAAATAGTTTATCAAATGTAACAAAAAATAATCTTCGAAATAAATGTAAGATGAATATTAAATTTTACCAAGCAAGTCAGCAGAAGAGACAAAATAGAAACGTGGATATGCCAGGCGTTTGGTTTCTAAATAGTTGTTGAGGGCCTTTTCACATAGAACCAAACCCCCAAAAAGGAAATCTAGTCTTTCATACAAACCCGGCTTGTTTGTAGCTTCTATTACATTAGGAATAGGAGCAATTTCAATAACCATTTCCTGAAAAATAACCAAATCGTGACGATTGATTGAACACATTGGTCTTACAAAATATTGAAATCTTTGGACTACAAACAGAACAGTTATCACTAAATTTTTATAGAGTGTATGTGGTACCATGACGACACCATTAAAAAAAGTATTACGATGTTTAAAAAGTGGTTTGTGAAAAGCGGCGGTTTCATGTAGCCAAAAATACATTTACAGTGTAGCACCCATTTCGGACATTTACAAAAGGGTTTAGTTACCTTAAATAATTCATCAATTTCATCAAATCTCTTTGAATCTGTAGGCAGTTGATTTCTGATGTCTTCGGAGCCAACAAATATACTTTCTAGATAAAGCCATTTTCTCTGCACCTCAAACCACATGTTAATGGCTTGGTCTGCATTAGACAACTTTTTCTGCCACAAGGATACGTCGTTTTCAAAGTAACCAATGAATTTTGAGGCCATCATATTCTGTACTTGAGCCTGGAAGAGTTGATTAGTGATAATATCAAGATTTTGTTCAAATTATTTGCTGTTTTGACTGTTGACAATTGAATTATCATAATATTTAATTCAAGTTAGATCTACAGTTAAATACAATTTAGGTTACTTGATTTGGTTTGTCAATATAAAAATAATGTTGCGCCATATCTTGTTAAATACCAACCTGATTATCCTCTAAAGTTTCTATCAGCTCTTCATTAGCTTTGGGCATTTGCAATTTTGTTCTTTCATGTTCTTCGTATTCAAATTCCATGTTACTCCAAGTAGCTTGTAGTTCCCTGACAGAACACGTTAAGTTTCTGATTACAGGTTATTCTTAATCACAAAAGTTTTCATTGTGGAAAACTTGAATTGTTTTTAATACATTTTGAATTTTGGATATTTATTATTGTATTTGGATAATTTAGAAAAATGAAATAAATATAATTACTTCAGAGTTTTTTCCATGGCGCCCTCCTTGATTGACTTGTCTACAATGTTTTTGACTTCATCTTCAAATTTATGCAAATTCAGGGAAAGTAACTCTGCTAATGTTGTATGATCACTCATTTGAATCTTTACCTAAAAGTTATGATTTATTAAATTCATTGATATGACTTCAATATTTCTCGCATGCACTATAATGAAAAGACATATTAAAAGCAGAGAAATATTTTTAATGACAAGTGGCGAGGGCCTAATATTTTCAGTTGTACGTATCAATAACTTACATTTCCTTCTAATGGCTAAATTATTATTGGTATTAAATTGTTATACAGTGCCTAAGACTACATTTCTGATTTGTCTTAGTATAGATATTATTGATATCTCAACAGAGACAGAGAAACTCTGGAAACGAATGTGGGTTGTCTAGGCGTTTACGGGGCTTATGACCTGTCATTGGCTGGGTTAAGTGGCCACTTGATGTACTACAACACATTCCCATTCCGCCTATCATCTGACAACCATATATGACAAATTTTTGAAACTTCTATATATATTGAGTTTGTACAGAAGTATCCACATTTGAGTTGGTTTTTTGACAGATTTTAATATTTTTTTTCCCTCTAGTGACATCATCTGTTGAGAAGATGGTTAAGCATTTTTGGCAATCTAAGTTTATTGGTGTAGGTACCACATTCCTTTCACACATTCGTCACATTAGTTTCCAGAGTTTCTCTGTCTCTGTTGAGATATCAATAATATCTGATATTAGCCCAGCATGGGTATAATCCAGTAATTTGTATACGTTCAAAATGTTGTTTTAGTATATTTTATAGCACCTACATAAACTATCCTGTGTTGTTTCGAAAGAGCTGCTGAAATGTGCACAAATTCATTTATTTAAATTTAAATACGCTAGTAAATATAATTTGTAATCTGAGACAAAAACAAATCAAAATCTGATAACTGAGACAAGCTTACAAATCTTTTAGCGGCAATCCTGGAAATACTATATCGTGATATGTAGTTAAAGTGGCAGCCATCGATTTTAAGAACATACATACTATGTACTAGACATAAAAAGTTAAGTTGGATACATAGTGTAAAGGTAGAATCATTCTTACTTTAAAGACAATAACTATAACATAATCTACGTCATTTTATTTTTTTTTTTTTTTTTTTATTTTATATATTATAATTATTTCCCCTCTTCTTCTTCCGGTATAAAGATACCAATATCTTGTGTTCATTCGTTTTTTGACTATCTTGTTTATATTATCTGCTATTTTTCCCATTTATTTTTTTTAACTTTATCTTTCTCTTTTGCCACGTGCACACTGTATGATTTTCACAGTATACCCACAAACAGGCTATGCCTTGGTGGGATTTTTGTTTATATATATATTTTTTTTATTGTACATATATGTGTTTAAATGTATATCCATGTAAACAAAAATTTTCTTTTGAAATAAATAAAAAAAAAAAAAAAAAAAAAAAAAAAAAAAAAAATGGTTGCAAGCTTAAAAATCACATAAAAGACTCACCATTAGTTCCGCTTCAATGTCATTATTGGCTCTCTAATTAATTTGCAAGAAGCATTCAAAGAAAATATGATAAACATTTAGCATTAAATATACAAACACTGAGATATCAGAAAAATGAAACACAGTTTGGAATGGTAAATTGAATATATTTATCTGATGAAAGCATTCAAATGAGGACACGAGTAAAAGCAACATAATGATCGTGTGAATTCAACTAATAAAACACCAGAAAATAAACAAAATTATGATGTGATCTAACATAACCCAACCTGTGATCCGATTATGTGTAAGTGATGAATAAATGATCACACGTTTATACATCACACAATAAACTATCCTTAAATTATCAACGCAGGATCATTGATTGATCTACCACTACTACTTTCCCTTCTCCGCACCCAATGGTGCATAGGGCACAGCATTATTGATCACTTAACATAAGAGGGCCACTTATTTTGAATTAAACAAGAGGTGATGGAAATTGTACTAATTTCATACAGCTAACTATTATTACATTACGGCCAAGACTAGAACTAAGTAGTCATTTGGGAAGCATGTAAGAATATAAACTATTGTTTTATGTGTATTTTAATTTATTAGAATGATAAAAATAAGATAGGTCGGTCGAGTAAGCTGCTTAAAAAATATGTTTTTATTTTGATTTCTCATTTAATAGGGTTCTTCCCTATAGCATGAATATCCTTGAAAACGTTATAAATATTTGAAGTATATTTTTACAATTCCAACGATATAAAACACAATGATCAAAAATTTTGTTTTCATTTATAAATGTATGTTTTCAAAACACGAAAATACGAATGATTTTTAACGCCCGTTATTGGCTAATGACGTCATACCCGTCCACCGTGAAAGGAGTGAAATTCATTCCGTAGTGAGCCTATAATGCTGTGACGTCACACCGCATGCGCGCCAAATGGAGGATTTTGCGAGCGATTTGAAAAAGTGTTATTTCAAACTGCGCTAGAAAATTCATATGACATGGTAAAAATTTAAAAAAAATCCCTTGATATTGTAATTTTTAAATAATTTTTTTAAATAAAAAAAAAAAAATAATTTATTATTCATCAAAAGTGATTATTCAAAGATAAAGAAACAGAAAATTGGAGTTCGAGCTAACTGATTGAGCGAATTAATTGATATATTCACAAAAGATGTAAGGGAAATCATTCTTTTGCGAGACGATTTTTTTGTACTGATAGCACTTATATTCCTGCTCGTTTTTACTATCCGTGATATCCAAATCAAAGTCCTGAAGTGAATATCTGTTCCCATTTTTCTGCAACACTTGCTCTCCAGCTATTTTATTTCGCAATACACTTAACTTCTTAGATTTCCTAAGAGCTGCCTTCCTGGTGAGATGATTGGTTTGAGTTCTAGATGAAGTGCACGAAGGGTGGCTGATGGGAGGTGATGTGTTACTTCTTGTGATCCCAAAGGTGCGAGGTAAGGATGAGTGGGTGTAGAAAGGTGAGTTGCATCGCTTCGACTCTTCCCATAGCTTTGAAGCCGATTTCTAAATATAAAATGATGAAATAAACAGTGAAATATTATATTGTGTTGATGAGAAAAAATATAGCTGATTTTTTACATTGAAATTTCAGTCTCATAAAACAATTTAAAAACAATACATTAAGTCCCGGGATACGGTCATCAATGTATCTCATGATATAAGTCAATAGATCAATAATTTATCCACAATTTTCCCTCTATTAAATTCGAGGATCAATACTTATATTGAACTTGTATCGACATATCTAAATGTAATTGATGATCGTAGCACACGATTTTACTAGAAAGGTGTTTTATATTAATAATAAGAGAGTATTTAATTTTTATAAGGACTGATACATGTACAGCAGGTACATGAAAAATATTGTTGAAAAATTGAAAAATATAATAGGCTATAGGCCACATCCAAGTCATCTGAGTTTTTAGTACTAGAAAACCAAGTTCAACAATCAGTTGTCAGGCTTTCCCGACTTGAAATTGCAGAGACTAAAACACACAATATACTTAATCTGACTCTCTCTTGCAATTCTAGGGGTTAAATTAATACAACATTTAAATGATACTACACACAAATAAGATTTTTACAAAACAATAAAATTTAACACAAGCGGCTTTCTAGTATATCAGTATATTTTAGACATTGAGACATACATCTTTATCTAGGCAAATAATATTTTTTAAGAAATCTATGTTTCAAGCATGAAATTTTCCGTTTAGGTTTAGTATCACCGAGTGATATTTCCGTACATTAAAGGCGAATAGGAGGAATGAGGGAATTTTTCTTACTTTGGTGGCGTGCATCAACTGTATCCAATGGCGGTCTCTGATGGCAGGGTTCTGTAGCTCTGTTACAGCCCTCAGTGATGTTAGTAGGTTCTTAATCACTGCTTCTATAGCGATATATGGCTCCCTGATTAAAAATAGTATGTTTAAATGGAAACAGGATAAGACAGGAGTGTTAGATTAGTAGGAAATTGAAGCCTGACTCAAATAAAGATGGGGATATCGTGACCTAAAGTAGGTCGATATCGTCGGACTAATGCCAAAAGTTGCGATCTGTAAAACGTTTATTTTAGATGTTAAGTTAAGAATTTGAAATTGAATAAAAATCTATCTCAATTATAACAAAATGTTTTATTTTTCTCTCGTGGCTTACAGCCTGATTTTAATAATAATTTAAACAGGTTTATGATTTCTAATTTTTAAGCTTAGAACCTTAATATTTAATCTTTTGAAGATATTTTTGTCTATGATATGCAACTAAAATTATTATGCTATTTGAATAACATTGCAAATGTTCATGTTTTATTGTAAACACAGTCTGACTTCTAGTTGGAAAAAAACAAATGTAAATGAACATTCTTACCAATATCTCATCTCTTTATCGAGAGCTCTCAAATCTTTGGTAAATCTCTTGCATTCCATGTCCATACTTTCAGCGTCAATTATCTTCCACGGAGTTTTTCTTCCAATCTTCTATGGCCCATTGGAAACTAAATAGAAATAATCCCAGAGTTGCTGAAATTATTGCGTACATACATAAGTTGGTCTAATTTTCTTTTTTAAACAAGAAAAATCAAATTCAAACGTAAAATAAGAATGCAAAATTTTAGAAATTACAAACTAATTTGGAAATAAAATAAAAAAGAAAGTGGACTTGGAAATTCTTAACACAATCAAGACTAATTGGCAAGATCCATCTAAGCAAGACGCCATTTCTTCAAAATGCAAAAGTTCATAATGAGTCTTGTCTATTAAGTCGTAAACATTTTCACAATCTACATTGAAGAACTGAAATATCAAGGGATTAAGTATTAATTCCATTCGATCAATACACGTTTATCTAACCGCAACACAGAAAATTGTTCATAAACATACCTTTTTCAATTTAAATTGGTTGCGATAGAGTTGCATCTGATGATTGAAGAGAGCGACCTGTTTAGATATAACCTGGGCGTGTTTGGTCTGAAGGGATCCCACATTGTGCTTTATAATAGTGGCCATTGATATCAGGTTCTTCCATTTCTCCGGGAGTACCTCAAGCTTGATTACAATTCAAATTGTTGGTAAAATGAGAAAAAATATATTCAAATTGTCGTATAAAAAAATCAAAGCACTTTTGGTCGAACAATGTAGATCGTGCTTTGAGTTTTATACATTTAAAAAAGTTGTTTTCCGACTTTTCTATAACATGAAAAGTCCGTGAGTGGTTCTATACAATTTTTTTATTAACATAATATCAAAATGTTGGACTGAATATTAATAATATTATGTGTTTTCATTTGACAAATTTAACACGTTGACATACAAATATTGAATTAAAATAAAACAGCTCTTACCAAAGTATACACAGACAGCCTTTTTCTTCCATTCTTCAGAAGGAAAGCAGAAAATGAAGTACAATGTTTTACTAAAAAATAGGACACTTGGTAGATAAAATAATGCAAATTTATTTACAAGACCTGTTTAAAGATAAATATGGGGTTGACTAAAGACCAAAGAACTGGAAAACCGGCTGAGAGCCAAAAGAACTTAAGCGGTTTTTAAAAAAACTTAAAGAACACTCATGCTAAAATGCATCCCATATGTTTATAAGCATATTTTTTAAACTTAAATAACCAAAATATAATTAATAAAATGATGTGAAATTCAAAAGCATAAAATAGTAACGTTTTTCTTATCAAATAAATATTTGAAAATCGTTCAAGACAAAATATTAAAATGTCTTTTTAAGTTTCACTGGCATTTAGCGCATCATATTTATAGGAATTTTAATAATTATGAAAACATACTAAAATTATGCCTTTAGTTCACTTACTTGGTCATAACTGTCTTCAGGGAATTCTACACCATAGTTTTTCAGGGTTTCAATAACATCTTTGAGTGGCTCGAACAGTTGATTAGGGCTGATCTCTTGTCGTTCTCTAACTTTTATCAAACAAGCCATGACGCTGAGGAGACCTTCATAGTCATTCTCAGAAAGCTCAATGCTCAAACAATTAACAGATTGCTCTATAAAGTCTTCCAAATCATTGAGGCTGTAAGAGGAAAAATGCTGTCATGAGAACCCCCAGATAAATCCGCCAATATCTAGAGTACATTAGATTCTAAAGTACATGGCCTAGCCAACCGAATGATATTCCGGATTTATTGACAGCCATAAAGCTCCAAAAAAATATCACATACTCATAAAACTATTTTCTAGGAAAATACACAAGGAATTTTTTGAGAAAATGTACAAATTTTTTAAAAAAAAATTACAGAGCTCTCATTTTTGTCATTTAAAAAAAAAAAAAAAAACAGGATAAGTGAAATAAGTAAAATTCTACAGAATTAACGAGCCAGTTTTTATTTCATTTTTCTAACTTTTCCGTGAAGAAAATTAAAATCCTTATTTTCTTAGTTCTATGCTAGGGGCAAAACATTATTTTTATAGCCTCAGTTCCTCTTAAGATTTTTTATAAAGATAAATCGAAATTGGGCTCAAGGGAAAAAAGTAGCTGAAACTATAGTACACAAAAATAAACTAGATAAGAAAGACTTGCCTGTCGAGGACAAAATCCAGAAGGTTTTGCTTAAAAATATTCCCCCATTTACAAATCAGGTTGAGGAGAGCCTGACGAAGGTGTTTCATGTTGAGCTGAAGCCAGCCATTGAAAAGGCGACATGATGGAAGCTTCTCACATTCTTTATATAGATTTTCAAACACCTCAATCTAAAAGAATAAAAGAAATTTTTTACTCACAAGTGAAGTGCTATTAGCAGTCTTTGGATGACAGTTTTTTAACACCTCTGTGGCGGTGCTAAAACATCCATCTTCATTGCATTCAATTTACTCAACTGTCTTTAGAGTAAAATAATCCAATATTAACAACAAAAAAACATTGGGCAAAAATTTAAAAATTGATGCTTCATTACTTGGTCTTTGAAGAGTTCCAGTGAGGGCCTTGGACCAATTTGATCATCTTCAGTCTCATCCAATTCTGTTTCGTCAAAAACTTCTTTAGTGATTACTTTACTATATTTCAGGAATAGTTCCAAGAATTCGTGACGGTCGTCTAGCCAGAGATAAGAGTACTTGTCGTAGATCTGAATTCAAAAAACATAAACCAATAAACTGGATGTACAGTATAATTTACCAAAAGAAATACTTATCTACTTCACATAACGATGTGGTAACGTAGAAGGCCATATGTCAAGTTTACCTTATTTTATATATAGATTACTTTATGACCTCAAGTAAGGTGATGATCGCTGTCTGATATAATGCACAAGTGGGGATAGGGAATGGGACATATGACCCATTGTACATTGTGTGGCTGTTTGATTTGGCACAGTGGTGCAATAAACCCAAAACCTAATTTTTGAAGACACGGCCTATTTCGACAACATATCAATAAGTCATCAATAATTTAGTGAATGATTGCTTATACACAAACCTACCAAGATGTATCTGGAAATATCTTCAACAGTGTAATTGACAGTATCAGTAATTTGCTTTACCATGGTTTTTATACTTTCACTTGTATTCGCTTCAACTGTAAATATAAACAAGTTTTAAAAACAATGAAATGACATTTTCGATAGTAATTGTATCCATCCACGAAAAAAACTGACTCAAAAATAAAGGTTAGTTAAAGTTTTTTACGTTATTTAACCATTAACTTTGTAAATCATTGTATAAAAAGTGAATAAAAAAACAAGTGATTTTTATTTTATTTAAAAAAAATAAAGTTTTTTATTTCAGGCCTATAAGTATGTATAGAAATCAATTGCTTAAATAATTAACACACATTGTGAAGTAGGGTATTTATTGTAATTATATGAAATATGGGATTGAAAGTAAATAGTTAATTTTCCTTACCACTGTAATTGCCTTTTTCTACATCATCCGCAATTCTCTTTAATAATTCAGCCTGTTGCATGATGTCTTTAACCATTTCACCAATAAGATTCTGAAGACATTCCTCATCTTCATCGTCATCCAGTGATGGTATGAACACTAAATCTTTAGGAAGAAACAAAATTATTCCATTAATCAAATCACAGAGTTGAAGGATGCGGGATTGACGTGGGGGATCTCCTGGAGGGATCTAGTAATGTCTATGAACATACATAGGAGCAAACATGTATATGTATATATATTTTTGTGTACCTAGAAACATGATCTTCAATATTTTTCTTTTTGAAATGGTACATGAAATAAATAGTAAAAATATAGATAACCTGGTTCTTGCAGTTCGACCATCACTTCAATAAATGGTGTGTTGGGTCCTCTTTTTAAATCCATATTCATGGTGAATATGCGAAGACATGTGGATATGGCACTGAGTATTATCTCGGACACCTACAAGGTTGAAAACATTATTGACCTACCTGTGAGTCAACATAGTTTATGTAGGCAGCCCACTGCTCAACACAAACAGAACTAATCGCCGCGTGCTGGACTTGAACTTCTGTTTCTGATGAGTTTTCTTTTACATTTACAGCATCTCAAACAAAACAAAATGTGAAAATGTTATACAGCTATATTATACATATTGTGAAAATATAAACAAAAAATAAAGTAGGTATATATACCGCTCCCAACGCATGGTGAGTAATCTTTACTGACATGATCTAACTCTTGCTGAGAAACAGAATCAGTTCTACTGGATTCCTAAAAATGTACAAAATATTAAGATCATTTATTATTTTAAAAACACAAAGAAACTAAAATAAATTCTAATTTATTGCTAAGTCAAACCTTTTCAATCGCCGTATTATTGATGTTGAAGAAAAGATCATAATTCACCTTTATAACATTTTTAATATCAACATAAGCTGATTGAATATCTTCTGTCCTGAAAAAAACAATGAGTACAAAATGTCTTCATTATTACCTCCTGGATTTTCTAGTAGCAATTTCATCTAGAGCGAGTAGTTTAAGTGTCCCGCCTTTTCCGTGTTTATGACGGTCGTATAAGGGAACATTGCTCCAGGTTCTGACCTGGTCCAAGCATTTCTTCATGTTGAGTTGGGCTGTTAATACTCTCATCTGTAGTTTGTTGATCATGCAGAATACAACCTCAACATAATCCTGAACTGAAAATATTATACAAATACTAGACTATCAAAACTCTATAACCTATTAAACAATATATTTTTTACTAATATTTTGAATTCGTCTAATCCAAGTGCGGAACACTACAATTTTACCAAATTAATCCATTCAACTGTCATAAAGCCTTTCTTTCTACGCAATACAATTAAATATGACAGATAAGAAATGATTTCTCACATAATATTTAAAATTTGTTTGACGGAGCTGAGTACAGTTTTATTTGGAATGTAATGCTGTCAATTTTTACGATATTCAAATATTTTTTTTTATCAGGTAATTCCTTTGTCGTGATTAATTTTCCTTTGATAATAATTTATTTCTACTTTCATAATTGATCAACAGATGCTGATGGTGCTGTTTCATTTGATACGAATGTTTCTTCTCACATTTTTACAGGGAAAAGAAACATTTTTTGCATTATCATAAACATCTACTTAAATCTTAAAATCAATCAGTTTTTTTAGTTATGTACTTATATTTATTTGAAACATTTCATTAGACCCGCCCAATAACAGAGGAAAATAAAACCAGTTTGTGTAAAAATTTCAATTCAATGCTTTCGAACTAAAAACTTGCATTGGTACACCAAGTGCGGTGTATCTAAACTTAGTAAATTTTAAAAACCTATATAGATTAGGTAAAAATGAACACTCACTTTCATCGTTCCAATTGAGTTGACTAAGTCCTGTTTTCAGCATTTCATCAACTTTATTAATTTCCCTCTCAATCAGCGCTACTTCCGATTCATGACTTCCCTTTCTTATATTGTTATACCAGTCGATGGCTCTATTCAGTTTAGTAATTTGCTGCTACAAAAATAAATAATGCATATTAATAATGATTACTTTATTTATTGAATACACCCATTACAAATTAAGATTTGTATACTTGTAATAATTCACTTCGGGAAAATAATTCCAGAGCATCGCTCGGGATGTCTTCTCTCTCCAAATATAAAATGTAACGAACCTCGCGAAGAAGGCAAAGCAACTAGAAAATAAGAGGACATGCATAATATTATATTATTTTTATACATCAATCTCTCTAAATATATCTTGAAATATATTTTTATATCCCTACAGAGATGAGGTAGATTTTTTTCAAATTCAGGAATATGGATATTCGAGCGTCTACAGGGCTTATGACCCTGTCATTGGCTGGGTTTTAAGTAGCCACTTTATGTAGGTACTACAACATTCCCCATTCCGCTTATTAGCGAATATCCACACCAGGTAACATTTTTGATTTTGTATTTATGCTACGAATCAAGAATCATCCAGCAGCGAGTTGAACGCGCCATCTATGCATTGATATTGAAGTTAAATATTTTATTAGCAGATTACTTTATTTTTATGTAGTTAAGACTCTTCTGACGAGTTAAATTAAGTACTAGTAATCGCCTGCAGATGACTCTGCAATTTATTATACTTATATTTAAACCAGATATTTTTTATACAACATTTTGGGTCGTGTTCAAATACTTGCACACAAATCTGGATTTTATCCCAAGACGGGAGTAGGTATATTAATATTAAATATATTAAATATACCTACTCCCGTCTTGGGATAAAATCCAGATTTGGGTGCAAGTATTTGAACACGACCCAAAATGTTGTATAAGTTTACTTTTATTTTTAAAAAATCTCAAAAAACAGGATGCATTTGACAAAGTGTTTTTTCACTAAAACGGGGGACTTGTTTCAATTTATTTTGAGTTTTGAGATGGGAAAAGTATCTACTATACAGGAATACGTGATAACGTATATAAATTTTTTCCCCATATATTAATCCCTTAAATAATTACATATCTATATGTGTAACAGGTCTGCCAATACCCAGCTTTTAGCTTACTTGGCAGTCCTGGACCACAAATAAATCAAAACATGTATTATGTGTAATTCAATAAATAAATAAACAAGATTATTAGATATTATTTAAAAATGCAATCAATTTATTCTTGTTCTCCTGATATTCAAAGCACATACCTCCTGGTGAAAGTTCAGCTTTAATAGACCATTATTCTTGACCAGCAAACAATAACTTAAGTACTCAAAACAAATGCTCGGTATACTTTCTTTCCATTTGGTGTAAAGAGTCTCGTCAAACTCATCTAGTCTTGTAGTCAGTACATTGTACCGTTCCTGCATTTGTATCGCTAATTCAGAAGTAACTATCCTGAAAATCAGCAATTCAGAAGTAACTATCCTGAAAATCAGCAATTCAGAAGTAACTATCCTGAAAATCAGCAATTCAGAAGTAACTATCCTGAAAATCAGCAATTCAAATTACGTTAAATCCTATTAAAAGTCAGTATATTATTGATTATGACACAACAGCTTACAGATTGTCAATTTGAAAAAACTCAGCCATAGGAAGAGCAATCCGTTGGCGTAGTTTAAATATCCACCATAGAATCCCAGCTACAGGGGGGAAGTACGCATCTATCATCGGTCGACGTTTAGTCTTAGTGTACACCTGGTAAAAGTATTTATTATTATTACAGTACAATGTATAATACATTAGCAACTATGGGTACATGTTACATGGGAGATCAGCACAAGGCTATTAATGCCAAATCAACTATTAATGTTATTAAACTAAAAAATTAAAAAACAAAATGATTAGTATAGCCCATTGTCGACTTCCACAGTCTCCAAGTTCCTCTATTGGCTTGATTCCGGTTGTAAGGCAGATAGATGTACTTAAAGTAACTTGTACTGTACTTAAGTAAAACTGTTTTTAAGTAAATAAAGCCAAATTTAGGTAGTTAAAATTGCAAAATTTGGGGAGAATAAACAAAAAAGTAATGAAAGCCCCACCCTTTCCCTAGACTGCTTTAAAGACTATTGAGTCTTTTTTCAGTCCAGCCAACTCTACCGATTTTTTCAACAAGCTAAACCGCGATTTTAAGATTGTTAGTGTGATAAAAATACGGATGAATTTACGATTATGTACGCGAACAAATGCTTTCATTGTACCCCTACCACCGTCTCGGCTTATGATTATAATTGTCATTGTTTCCCATCACCCAAACCAACCAGAGTCGGCCCAAATTAACAGTGGCAGGGATGTTAGTTTCTACCCCGATCATTATTTATTAGTAATTACAACCACCCGTGTGGAGACCAGTATCCCGCCTCGCCAGGCCTCCCATCCCAGACATCCACCCGTGCATCCGCGGTCAGGGTCAAATGGAGGGGGGATTAGGGAAAAGAGGGGAGGGGACAGAACGCATGTGTGCATCTCACACCATCATCCTATCATCCTATCTGGCAGACACTATTTCATACGTCCCCTGCCGTACCTTATCACAATATACCTATCCAAAGACCATCCTATCCTTACAAAAGACACAATACAACCGAGTTGAGGATGGGATATAATTTGAGACCTCCACGCACGCACACACAAACAGCCCGGGACGGGCCGCCCGTGCAAAGGCACACCAAGTCTCCCCCCCCGGGGACTACCCCACTAAGCAATCTATTAGTTCTAGATACTTCCTTTTACGGAACGAAACGTGCACAAATGCCAGTTCAGTCCATGTCCCTTCACCACCTATTGTTCTACTCATGCAGACTCTACTTCTACCTTTTTAATCCTGGTATTTAGGCTCTATTTTACTGGGGGTTTTCACCCCTGAGAATATCCCATCTCTGCACCCAGGCATCCACGAACAGCGCAAGCTGCTCGAAATTACCCCTGTTTGCAAAGAAGTCCGGATTCCACGCCGGCCTCATAACCTCGGTCATGCCGTCCAGCATGGTCTCCCGGCAATCCTCCAGTATAGGACAATGCCAGAGAATGTGAAACAAAACAGTAGTAAAAAATCTCAAGTTAAACTAATTAAAAATGAAATGACCGCTATTAAATTTGAATGATTATTATGATTAATTCTTACTCTACAGCCATCATTGAAAATGTCTCTAACTAGGTCCAACTCGTTACTAAGAAGAGTTAGAAGTTTGGCATATCTCGGTTGTAGTTCTAGTACTATGCAAGGTCTGTGTGCAAGCTCTCCGAGAATTTGGATCAGCTGATTAACATGAAATTAAAAAATAATTAGTGAAAACAATCAATTTTAAGTATGACAAAGGTTAATAATAAATAAATACAATATTTTGTCAAAACATAACATATTACTAACAGAAAACAACGATGGCTAAAAAATAATATTAATTACACTGGTCTGAAAAAAAAAACTTTTTTACCTTCAATTTATTAAGCATGAGTTTTTAGATTCGGTGTTTATGATTTTATCAGAGATAAAACAAAAAAATTATGCACGTCTCGCCTTTTTGCAAATGCGATAAACAAACTTACATTACGGATTGCAGATAAATTTTTACAAAACCTAAACATTGAATTATTGTATCTCGCTTATTAGTGATCAGATTTACAAATGGATTTATGATTCTTCGTTTTTTTTTCTACACTCACAGAAAATTTCGTGCTTCTAGCCCATTTTGAGACATCATAAAAAAACATTTAAAAAATATCTGGACATGAATACAAAAAAATTAAAGCAAATGTATATTTAGTATTTTAAACTCCTCATACTCATTGTATTTGTATTCGATGGAGGATTTAATTGCAGACCAGTGTTATTAATCAATTGTAAGTGAAATTATATTTAAAATCCAACTTGATTTCAATTAAATTTATACCTTAAACATGCTCTCTAAATTGGCGCATTCGTCAAAAGCCTCTCCAAATATTTTAGCTAAGCGGTGGTCGATATCAGTCACCTTGGTGGAGAAACTCTCATAATCAACAAGGAAAGCTTCATCTTCTGGATCCAATGGATTATATTGAATTTGAAACATTTTCTGGTACAGGTTGGTGTATTTTTCATAAATCTGAAATAGATAGAAAATCAAAACTGATCCCATCAAACATAAAAGTTTTTTGATACGCATTCAATCAAAACAAAGCATTGTGAAGAAACAATTAAAATTACAACATTTTGGGTCGTGTTCAAATACTTGTACACAAATCTGGATTTTATCCCAAGACGGGAGTAGGTATATTTTATTTTTTATATCCCTACAGAGATGAGGTAGAATTTTTTCAAATTCAGGAATATGGATATTCGAGCGTTTACAGGGCTTATGACCTGTCATTGGCTGGGTTAAGTGGCCACTTTATGTAGGTACTGGGAATGTTGTAGTACCTACATAAAGTGGCCACTTAACCCAGCCAATGACAGGTCATAAGCCCTGTAAACGCTCGAATATCCATATTCCTGAATTTGAAAAAATTCTACCTCATCTCTGTAGGGATATAAAAAATTAAAATTACGATATTAAATAATGAATTATAGTGCCACTTTAATGGAAGCTGAAACATAATACCCCGGTTTTCCAAAATAACACACTGTTGTAAATACATACTTATATTATAATATTTGCCATGATTTCGGAGCAAAAAAATAAAATATTTATTTTCCAAATGGTACATTTAAAGAGAATGTACATGAATAAACAAAAACGAAAATGTGGATGACCTTCTTGTGCTTTCCTCTCATAATTTCTTATACTAATGTTTCTAGTGAATTCCTTTTTTTATTGACTTTCATAATTTTATCCGTGAGAATGAAGAGGTATGAAAAAGGTTGATGTTAATAATTATAGGTACAATATTGGAACTTAACGCTATACCTCACCAATAAAAAAGACAGGCTCTTGTGCTTGGTGAGGGAGATTACGCTAAAATATAATATAATTAGTAATTAAGTAGGTAAATTAAAGATAAATCTAGGTAGTGCAAAATAAACAATTAAGTAAACAAGTTAAGTAGTAATCATAATGGGTAAATTAAAAAGTAAATCCATGTAGTGCAAAGTTAAACAATTTAGTAAGTAAGCTAAGTAGTAATCATACATAGTAGGTAAATTAAAAAATAATCTAGGTAATGCAAAGTAAACAATTAAGTAAGTAAGTTAAGTAGTAATCATAGTAGTTAAGTTAAAAAATAAAAATCTAGGTAGAGCAAAATAAACAATTAAGTAAGCAAGTTAAGTAGAAATCTTAAGTTAAGTAGAATTTTTTTTTTTTTTTTTTTTTTTTTTTTTATGTTTGGTAATTGTTTGTGAATAAAATTTTGATTTGTTATTGATTTCTTTGATATTATTTTTTTTTTTTAGTTCTAATGGTAGTTTATTGAAATATTTTATGCCTCGATAGTAGTAATTATTTTGCATTTGCATTGTTTTAAATTTTGGAACATTGAAATCATATTGATATCTTGTTGAAATACATCTCATAATTTTATTTTTTTGTCATCTTTTAGAATTTGGGTGATAGTAATTTTTTTTATATATGTCTTCTACTTTCAATGTTTTTTAAAAACCGAAAAAAGAGTTTTAGTGGAGAAAGTTTTTGGTTTTTTAAGTATGATTTTAATTATTAGTTTTTGGATAATTTTGACTGAATTTAGTATATTATTATAGGCCCCTCCCCACCCAATTATTCCATATTGAAGCAAAGATTGTACTAACGCGTAATAGACTGTCTTTAAATTTTTTAGTGGTAAGATGTTTCTCAACCTAACAAATATATAAACACATTTTCTAACTCGTTTCACTAGCTCACATATGTGTCTGTTCCATTTCATATGTTGGTCTATTATTACGCCTAGGTATTTTATTTCCGTTGTTGAGTTTAAGATTGAGCATAGGGAGTTGCAATTTGTATCTTTACATTGTTTGTGATGGATGATAACTTTTAAATTGGGTTGAATTTTGGTTTTATTTATTGAAAAGGGTATGAGATATGTTTTACTATTATTTAATGAGAGTAAGTTATTATCGAACCATTGTTTTAATATTTTCATGTTATTATTTGCTCGTTGATTCACTACCTCCCAGTCCGGACCTGTGATTATTATAACGGTATCGTCGGCATAAGAGATTATTTTCCCATTTGTTTTTTGCTTAAAAATATCATTTACATATATTATATAAAAAGTATAGGGCCCAGCACTGTGCCTTGCGGTATTCCAAAATTACTGGTGAGAGGTCGACTTAGTGTTTCATTTATTTTTACAGTTTGTTTCCTTTTATGAAATCTATGCAATCTTATGATATTTGCACATATTTCCATTTGACTTTTAAATACTATTTTCAATAAAGCCTAAGCGGCTTGTGCTTGAAAATAGGAATCGAGTCGTGTCGAAGTGGGGATTCGAACCGACAATCTCTGGACTCAGAGACCGCGACGCTACCACTGGGCCACACCCGTTCTATTTGTTTTGTATACGATTTGTATGAACATGTTTTTACCTTTAGGGTGTTAGCACTGTAAGTGCGCCCCCTGATGCCAGAATACTCCACCTTTTCTAACTTTAGCATCTCTACAGTTGTCTGCAACATTTCTTCCACCATCTTAAGTCGCTTGAGGAAAGTAAAAAATCGAGCAAACACTTTGTCAACATCCAAGTTCCACATGATTGGCACAAAATTTGGAGGGAAAAATGTCGCAACCTTTGCTTTGTTCATTTCATACGTTTCGCTGAAAATAATAATGAAACATTTCTTTGTTTACAATATTAACTTCGGCTGTTGAATACATTTGAATGTAAAATAATTTTAATAAACATGGATGACAGTTTCCCCCAGGACTCAGAAGCTATTAAAAATATTCCTAGAAACAATTTTGCTGTCGTATATTGGCCATTTCATTATTTGTACTGTAAGTAATAAATTTTAAAAGTTATAACATTCATGTATCCATATTGCTTGTTTCAAGGTTTAAAACATTTAGAAGATATAAAAAATAATACTTAAAGCCTAGTACAATGCAATTATGAAAACCTACAGGAAATATTCTAGAATTTCAATGACTCCGTGAATTTTAACAGCTTGTTCAATGGCTTCCCCAAAAAATATGGAGGAGGGGTCACAAGTTGATGAAGATTTCTCAATCATCATGTTGCACACCTGTTGCAGTAAAACTGAAAAAGTCAATAATTAATAGCAAGGTATGTCAAATAATATTTGATATAATATATTGAGTTTACTACAATCTATATAATATATTGTAGTAAACTCAAATAATTATAGTTTGATGTTTGTATAAAAAGATTTAAGTGAGAAGTATTAGCAAAACCAGTAAGCATGGTGTCTTACCTGTGATTTTTTCAGTTTTGCAATAGTAGTGAGAGTTTCCCCACAGCAAGCCAATACAGTGCAGCATGGGCCTAATTAGTGGTTTACTCTCCATAAAGTTGGTGTTTTGAAATGTCTCAAAGTGAGATACGAGGGGCTTTTGGTGTAATACAATGTCCGGAGCTTCCACGGCTCCTGTTCATAAATAAAAAATATCGTTTCAAACTACTCTTCCATATCGTAAACGGGAGGAATGATAATTAGAATAAATGCCTACCTGGGATGGGGGATTACGGAAATATTGACAAATGGGTACAGTTATAAATCATTAGAAAATCGATGATACAAGGTCGATATTGACTTCTTACCGACCTGTCTCTACATCTCGATATATTCTTAAGACGCCTTACACCTGCTGCAGTACTGGACTAAAGAGAAAATAATCTTCTATTTCACAAACTGAAGGTCCTAAGAATTTACTAAGACTTTCTTTAGTGGACAACAAATTGCAGACTTTGATTAAGATGTGACAAGATGAAAAGTACAATTATTAAGGTGAGTATCTGGCTAATACCTGCGATTAGATTAGTTAGCATAGTTCTAAAACATTGCAGATAAACACTGTCTGTCATCTCCAGATAGGTAGCCATTTTCCTAACTCGTGGGTCACGCATTTGGGAGTATATTCCTTCTAGATTCTTCAGGCGGTTAGACCAGAAATGAATGTCGGCCATCGGAAGCGGAAACTGCGTTTTCTTGAATGAGATACTGGAATCCTCTTTGAGAACGTTGTTTATTTGTGTCGCCCACTGAATTACAACTCCTTCTATATTGGTCTTCAAGTACACGTCCATTCTCTCACCACGACTGGAAGCAAAAAAGTAAGATTGTGAAAGCAAAGTTGAAGGTGGAAAAAAGAACCCAGTCTATTTACGCAGTTAAAAATGTAAAATGAAGATACAATACATACTAATGAATTATCGACAAAATGAAAAGAACAAACTTCAATTTTTCACTGCAATTTTTGACTGTCCATTTAATATCACCTTTTTTTTAGAGCTGATACAGGATTTAAGATTTTTGGGCAGAATATGTACTTACCTGCTTATCCAATCCTCTTCTGCTTGATAAATCTTTTCTACTCCTGCTGGCATAGGCAACAAGACTTGGCTATTCATTTCTCCGTGTATCTACAATGTGAATTAAATGACAATGAAAATAAGATCTGTTTCACGTTTACTGACAAGATTCAAGACATCAAAAATTATCTAACATCAAATCTGAATTAAGTTTGGTATAAGATTACAAAAATCATGATACATGTAGAGTTTAAATAGAGTTTTCTTTTGTACCGACCTGGTACAGAATGCTTTTGAAAGTGTAGACATGTTTCTTGACATCGTCAATGACAAGTTCTGGCCAATTGAGATGATTCTTCGGATTACACAATAGTGGAGCGAAAATTTCCTCAGTGAGAACAGTCAACTCGCTAACTGTTTCTTGAGAAAGCTCCCCAACTATCAAAATCTGAAAACATCCTGTCAATGATAATATGAAATCTATCCAGGGCTCATATTCTGAATAATTCAATAAGCCCATCACCTCTAAATGAAGCATAAAAGAAGACTGATATGCCAATGGCTCTATTTATGGGAAAAATAATTACAGTCCTTGGTTACAAAGGTTTACGATGTGTGCAAGGAGAGTGATCTGTTAATGAATGTGGAAAAGTCGAATGTGATGGTTTTTGAAAGAAATGAAAATATGACTAAGTGTAAGATTGTAGTTTGTAGTAAATGGCGATAGCTTGAAACAGGTGGAAGAATTTGTATATCTGGGAAGCATGTTCACTAGTGATGGAAATATGGATAAGGACATTGAAAGGAGGGTTAGTGCCGGTAACAGAATTAATGGTGCCTTAAAGTCGGTAGTATCTAATCTAATAAGTGCTTATCAAAAGAGGCTAAATTGGCAGTGCATAATGGAGTTCTGGTACCAACCCTTATGTATGGAAGCGAAGCATGGTGTTGGAAAAAGAAGGATGAAAGTAGATTGAATGCAGTTGAAATGCGATCTCTCAGGCGAATGTGTGGTAAAACTATGTATGATAGGTGCACTAATGTTGAAATTAGAGCAGAATGCAAGGCTGAGATAAGCATTATCGACAAAATTAAGAAAGGTCTTTTATGTTGGTTCGGTCATGTAGAGCGAATGGATGATGAAAGAACGGCTAAAAAAATATATGATGCGACTGTGTCTGGTTGTAGAAGTTGAGGAAGGCCGAGAGAGACATGGCATGATCAAGTAAAACAAGTGCTTGAAAGTGGGCATGTAAGAAGTCGGAATAATCGACGTGCGTGCATGAGAAGATGTATGAATGTGGAGGAAGCAAGAGAAGTATGCCAGGACAGAGTGGTGTGGCGTTCTATCCTCTCTGCCTACCCCTTCGGAGAAATGTCGTGATGGTTAGTTAGTTAGTTAGTTATAATTACTTACGCATCGCACATTCTCCTTGGTAACAGGTTGGGGCGAGTTTCGGACAAAGTAAATAATTTTACTCTTGACACTCTGACAGTAGCCAATGTGGGGCTGGAGAAATCCTAAGTTGTTCACGTGGAATGTTATTAAAGGAATGCTAATCTCTTCAAAAAAATTTAGCATCGGATTCTGCAAACAAAATTATGTTATATATTATTTTCGTTATAAATATTTTGTAAGTTTTTAGTTTTAAATTAATAAGACACAAAATAAGTTAAATGGATGTATTCAGCAGCTGTAGTAAATAAAACTTTAAATGCAATTCTGCAGTTTTTTCTTAAACATGATAAGTAAACCATGATTTCTAAGTAAAATAAATTGAATAAAACATTGTCATATATTTGTAACATAATAAAATTTTAAAAATTGTCAAGAATGCATATCTTTCCTCCTTATTTTAAATTTATTGAGTTTATCACTAGCCGTGCACAATTCTTACTACTTATTGTGTGGTATATTATGATCATAAATAAATTAAATAAATTATAAATGATCCATTATGCTATTACTTATTACGAAATTAATTTTATTTTAATTGCAAACAGTTTATTGGTAAAAGAAAGAATATCATCATTGTAAGGATAGGACGGATGGAGAAAAAAAGAAGAATCCATGTCCAACATTGGAATGCAGATGGCTGAGGAAAAAGAAAAATACCTTTTCATCTCCTTGCATCATTTTCTGCCATTTATCTGCTTTTAGCCTCAAAGTTTTCAGTACAAAGGTGCTGATAAACTCCAGCCTCGGGTCCACATCGTCCTCGGGTAACTTCTGTTTTGAGAAAAAAAAACCTTTAATCAGCACAGGA
>JAGVSP010002271.1:0-77903 GCA_022494985.1 Micrasema minimum | reverse complement strand
TAAAAAATTTTTTTTATTATTTCAAAATCTTTTTTTTAACGATTTTTTAATCATGCCCAATATTTAAATTAAGCTTTAACCTAGTATATAATCAAATGTTTTAAAATTGATGCTATCGTAAATATTCTTAAAATAGTAGAAAATATAGGGGGTCTAGTATTTTTAGTGGTCGGGTGGTGGTTTAATTAAAAGGTCAAGCTTCCAAAAAGGTTTCTTTTAAATTTTCCCTACCCGGAGGAACATTTGATGGACATGCGCTCCAAATGCTGAACTTCTAACATGTTCTCTCACTGAGATCGAAAGTGGTGAGCAAGCCGGATCCTACATACATCAAAAAATTGGTGTTGTCGATATCAAAGCGCAAGAAATTCCAACAATGGGGTGGCAAATAAAAGATTTTACATATTGTAAAAAATCGTGTGTTTTTCTTTTGTCATATCCTATCATTACCTATAAAAAAAAATTTTAAAGACAAGCGAAAACACTGGACTCGCGATTTGCAGATTTGCAGATTTTGATAATACCAAAGAACACAATATCCCCACTACACTTTCCTTAAAATAATTAATTTTTTAAACACATTTGATGTGCCCAAATACTTTTAGACAAAAAACTGGATTTCACCTATTACGGCTAATAATTAAAATTTGACTTTCCAACAGAGACAGAATTTCCAAATTTTCGTCTTTGTTGAGATTCAAAATTGTAATTAATATTTCTTTTGACATTATTCCTACTGATTATATAAAGTAAGATATGAACTTTTTGTGAAATAAATAAGAAAAACCATATAGAATTTTAAAATCCTTTTTGGTAGATACTGGGTAAAAAATCATTATTTTGATATTTATTTTAAAGATTCAATGGGACGCAAACTATTTCAGTATTTTCTTTATTACTAAAATGATCCAATATCCAAAATTTCTGTGCCTTAAAATTGAACCGATGTTCATTTCACTACAAGTTGGGGACCTTCTCGTTGAAGAATACTTGAATATACAGACATACACCAACAGTCATAGACAGTATCATCATACTATTCTGGCTATGTGGGGAAACTGAAAGGTATTGTCGAATAATGAGCCAAGGGCTGCTGGGGGACAGTGAGAGTAGTTACTAAAGCCACACGTGTACAAAAAATCGCACTAAAAATACTTAAACTTTCAACCACCCCAAAAAGGTCAACTTTTGGGAAATCGCGAAAAAAGTGATTCTTATTTCTGTTCTGTTAAAAGAAACTGGATTTTTAAAATTTAATGTCTCTGCATGAAAAAAACCTTTCTTAGACCGAAATGTGTATTTCGTGTAATGTGGTTTTTCTCAGTTCATATTCGATCATTGTGCAAATTAAGTATTCATGAGCGATATGGAAAAGCAATATTAATATTGAAAAAAGAAAATTTTAAGGGAAACACCATATTCATTCAAATATTTGGAGGGATAACCAAACATGGTGCAATTTTTTAGTGATATCTGTATTCATAAAAATACATTACAGCTGATGAATCAAATTAGCAAAAAAAATGTATATGTCATTTATTACTTAACCCAAAATTCAAACTAAAATATCTCGCTTAAATTTTTATATTTTCCAAACAGCTCTTTATAAGTATAATGGTTCTAAAGGGTTTAGAGTCACAGTCGTCAAGTAAATCTCAACTGAGCCTGCTCATTACCTGTTATGCTCATTGAATCGGAATTAAAATTTCATGCTAAAACTAATTTTAACTTAGTCCAAGTTTAATTTCAAAAACTGTGACTTTCAATCCAAGACTATTAAATCATTTATTTACATTGCCCTTCCTTCACGCTGGAAAAATTTTTAAAAAACTTTTTTAAAATTGAAACGCCAATCAAATCACCGTGTGTCACTTCAGACTTAGGTACAAAACAAACAGCGTCTTTGGTACGCATAAATTCCTACAAGGTCAAACCACCGGCAACACCTAAAATCTTCTAAGCACCTATACTCAAAACCAGAAGTTTGCTAACAGGTAATGTGCCACGATTCTCAGCCAAGAGGAAACAGGAGCATGGTAAGCAAACCTTACCTCATCCGACTAGTGGTAACACTAGTTCGATTTCCAATAAATATTTTCAACGTGACTAAACATCGCCCGCTAAAAGTCTCTAGTCTGCGGGTACTCTAAGTGCAGAATAATGGAAAGTAGGAGTAGTAGAAGTAAAGCAACAGAAATTGGATGGAGAAAATAGTTATCAAACGTATGGCTCCGTGAAAACTTGTCCTAATTTAGGAAAACTGAGTAATTTGCTCTCAGTATACGACAAAGGAAACCTAATTGCTCATACAATAGAACTGGGCGTCTATTCTCACATCTTTACTTAGATTAAACCTGCTCTGCTATCTGTCTGAGACCACAGGCGCAGTAATAGGACTAATTTCAAATTCTGAATCAGTTTCACATTTCTGCCGCCATGTCCTTTCAAGTCGGCGAATTCCCGCAAATTATTATTGAACTCCAGAATTGAATACCAAATATTAAAATTGGATGAAAAAGAAATCCCTTCTTTACTTTTATTTCCAAATTTAGAATAATCTTACACGGCGTAATACAACATCTACTTGGAAATATTTAGCACAAAATCATATCTACGACAGACAGCACTACAAAGTGGTCTAAGTAAAAATCTCTAAAATATACAAAAAATTACAGTATTTTTAATTAACCGGTTATTCTTAATAGAGCAGTCTTTTGAGCGCAGGAGAAAGGTGCCAGAATCTACCTCTATGCGTTTATCTTTCTTTATGGGCTTCTTTCACAATAACGAAGCTTTTCAATCTGTATTTGTACTTGTGCCTCGTATTTCAAAAACCCAATAATAATAAGTTGATTAATGTTATAAAATAAGCAATACATATTACTATGTATTTAAAATAATAAATAAAATAAAAATTTCGTCTATCAAAAATAATAAAATCATCCTTTCGGTCATAAATAGGGATTATAAAAGAATTTTAGTCCTGAAAAGCCTGTTTTCTAGAGCGTTAAATACGTTGACCTCATACGAGAAAATTTTCGCGTTAGCCGAAGACGAAATAAGGTTTTATGGGTAATCGAATGAAAAAAGGCGTAAATCATTGTGCCAGAGATTTTACAACATCCTACATCCCATATACATGTAAAAAAATAATGTAATAGGTTTAAGAATACATACAGTGCTTACCTTATCACGTTACTTTTTAAGAACACAGTTGGCTATGATATAATATATGTTTGAAAACTACAGTTTTGTACGCTTTAAGTAAAAATCTCATTAAAAAACTACTACTACTACTACTCTCCCTTATCGGCACCCAATGGTGCATAAGGCACTGCATTGGTACACTTGTACGTGAGTCTAGCATCTTATTATTACACAGTTCTTATTTCGTGATCAAAAGTGCAAGACTGATCATCTTGTCAACATGTTATAAGTCGAAATCATTTTATAATCACGTAAATATAAGATACACGTAAACGTGCAATAAGATAAAACTGTCCCATGGATGGTTACATTTGTTTACCTTCTGGTGTAGTGATGAGAGCGTTGGGCTACTGTCCATGGAGTCACGGTTCGATTTTCGTTTGGGTCAGTATGTAATACTTATTTAAATGTGATGTCTGAAAAAAAAAATTGAATGTATGGCACCTTGAACTAGTACTGTCTGATCATTTTCACTTGGTATACCAATGTAGTGGCGATGTGAAGTAGTAGATAATTGTATGATTATTATATACATCACACGTTTATATCAATAAACAAAACCTATTGATAACGTCGCGACGCCGACGTAGGTATAGAAAATACACGTACTCATCATGTGTTAAGTCCAGGTAGGGTTATCTACATTGTCCACACGCCACATAACAATAAACCTTGTGTAGGTGGATTTTATCATAATGGAACATAAAGGGTTGGAAATACTGTCATCAAGGTACTCGTATTGTAATATCTTTAATTGAGTCTACAATTACAGGAGAGACAATTGTTATTGCTCTCCCTTTCTAATTATTATTATGTTTTATAAATGCTGTATAATTAAGCACTGTAAGAGCTCCCGCAGACTACAGACTTTTTATCGGCCGATAGTTTAGTCGGGCTTTTAATCAGTATGAAGATATACAAGATCAGCATACTACAACGATCCGGTATCGGTCGATTGCTAAGTTTAATAAGCTTCACGATTGCCTTCGAACTATCCTATCGGTCGGCCGATTGCTAAATCAGTATGGAGTTCGATCGTTTAATCGGCGTGTATCCTCCTTCCCTATTGCTGGTCCAATCAATGTGACATCAAGTTTAATGAAGCTGGTTATGCTCATTCGATAAAAGGCTAAAAAAAAATTTGGGTAATCTAGTAATTTGGAATGCTAAGTATAAAATTTTCCATTCAATAATCTATCACAGTGGATGGGATGCACCCAATACTCTCGGTTTCTCTTCTTGATCCTTCTCTTTCGTTGTACAAAAGCAAAAATAACTTTTTTGGGAACGGGTGGTGGCCCAGTGGTAGCGTCGCGGCCTCTGAGTCCAGAGATCGTCGGTTCGAATCCCCACTTCGACACGACTCGATTCCTATTTTCAAGCACAAGCCGCTTAGGCTTTATCGAAAATAGTATTTACAAATTGAAATATGTGCAAATATCATAAGATTGCATAGATTTCTTTTTCATTAAAGAAAAAAAAAAATGTGTCAATTAATTATACACATTATACACAAACGCACATATTTTATGAGTGAGGATTGTTGTTCATTACTACTACTACTACTACTTTCCCTTATCCGCACCCACTGATGCATAGGGCACTGCATTGGTACCGAGCGCAGTGTATATTGATCATTTTATTACATGACGGTAAGATGATCAGACTTACGCTTCCAAGTCCAAGGTATTACACATGAAATATTATTATTAAAATGACATAGTAATAAATATTTCATGTTGACCCCCTACAGGAATCGAACCCGCGACCTCATGCACGGAAGCCAAACGCGTTACTACTATGCTACGAGGCGGACAATTGTTTATTAGGTAACATAAAATATTACAAAAGTATTCCGTAAATTGTACCTAACTTATGGTTTGTACGTTGGCGTTGCTCGTACTGTTTTGGAACTATCTCTCTAGACAAAGTTAATTTGCTTAGTCAAAGTTACTCAGTTTTACAGTAGGCACTTGTTCTGTAGATTTGCCAACGCTGATAATAAATATTGGCTTGAAACAAAGTTATTAATTTGTCCAACCTTAACAACTATCATCATTATCGTCGCCTTTCGAGTAATAATAAATGGAGATTATCTAGGCTAATGAATCACCGGGCCTAGTTGTCTGAAAATATCTGAAATCTCACCTTCACAAACCATAAATAGTCCGTGAGGGCGACTTCAGCCACCGCACTCAAATAGGATGTTTGGCTTTGTATTTGAAAAAAAAGAATTATTGAAACTCATTTAATTTGGGTATGTTTTTGTGTAATTATAATTTTAATTTATGAAACAGTTTGAAGTGATAATTTTTTTGAAGCTTTGACGACTGTCAACAAATCTGGAATATCGTTTTGAAAACGCCTAAATTTCTAAAACTGGACAGAATAAGAATCAAAACAAATTGACAGTTAAACCATGGTAGTTTTTTAATTGATTCCAAGATAAAACAACAGTTTTAAAGTACATAAATGGAGTAGAATTTAAAAAAAGCATGTGAACCAATTACAATTTTTCACATATATATAAAGGCATAGTAAAAAAGAAAAAATAAATTAATATCATAAAACAAGAAGTAAAAGCGAAGGATAGGATGAGAAACTTAAAATTGACTGATTTAAATACTTACAGAGTACTTATAATGAAAACTATATTCGTAATTCATTGTAGCATGTAGTGATACAATTTTTTTTTGCATATCCAAATTTTTATTCCGTAAGTTGTTCAAAATCTTATGATTAAATAAAACGCTATTATGTGTTACTTTTGGTTTATTCTTTAGAAATAGAATTTACCTACACTACCCTGGTTTCGGGAGTAAAGTACTCCCATCGAGTGATGAAAAGCTTTAAAAAAATTATTAAGAGTGTCTTTCACCAGTCAATGGGAGAACTTTACTCCCGAAACCAGGTAGTGTAGCTTAATTCTGTTTCTATAGAATAAACCAATAGTAACACAAAACATCGTTTTATTTAATCATAATTCATTATGAAGTGTTACAAAGTGAATGCCGAATCAATCAACAAAATAATGTTAAAATCCTCTTAATTTTATAGAAATAATGTTTGCTCAAAGTAAAGCACTCTGTATGAGAGCCGTGTGCGCCTCAAAAACGCTTTATTATAATTTGATTTATATAATTAATATGCTAATTCGTTTTTTTCTGGGTTCCGTAATGCCAGAAAAGGGGATCAAAACGTGATACAGAAGATTTAACGTTAAGAAAGAAAAATAAATTTACATAATTATGAAATATTAACGTTTTTCCCACCCCTAAACGAGCATTACAGAAGATTAGTATTCATATTTACTGCTTTGTTTCCAAGTTAAGGTCGCGTCCCGTAGTTCTGACGTAAACACATGAGAAGATGCAAGAAAGCTGACGGTCATTTAGTTTGAACATGAAACGTTATTAATAATCCATACGAAATTTTATGTTTTCTTTCAACACTGTTTTATTATTTGAAGACAAAACTTTAGGATTTTCTTAAAGCTTTTAAAAATCCCATTATAATAAGTTTTTAGACAAAAGTATACTTGTAGCAAGTATTAAGTGCTTATTAAGTATTTATTGTTTCTATTTTGTATTAATTTTTAAAACCTTTTATTTTTAAGTGTTTTAGTTTTGTAGTCCTTATTTTTGGGTTACATAAATAACGAATAAAGAAATTACTATTACTAATACAATTTATGAATCCTAAATGGTTAAGAAAGTTTCCTCTTTTATACATAAATTATAGACGAAGTAATAAATTGGATTTAAGTCGAGATTTTTGTGAATTCATTAAAATCTTTTATTGAATTAGTAGAGAAAGCTCAAATTGGCGCTGGCTGTCACGTTCTTTGTTAAATTCTTCATTTACAGGGTGAAAAATTTCACAGAAAAATAGTTAAGCTGTTGATAAAGAATATCCTTAGATTAAAAATATTTCCACTAGCAAGAAAAACGAACAATATTTTTTTACCGATCAGATTTTTACATATTTAATTTATTAATTTAACTTTTGTAAAAACAATATATTTAATTAACAAAACAAATAAATACAAATTAATCATTGATCCTTAAGATACTTGTGCTTAACATTTTTAATTAAGCCATGGTAGAGTGGGAATTCGATCCGACTTGCACGAGAACTGGCTGCCGATCGCTTCGTTAGGAGACAGTTTGTGGAATCCATATGCTCCAAAAGGAACTTACTAGATATCCAATATTTTTAGAATATGTTTGAGAGCAGGTATATTTTATGAACCTTTTTTTTATTCAGTGCATTCAATGCATCTCAAATAAAGCTAATGCATTTCTAATTTTAAAAAGAACTAATATCATGGAGAAATTCGACGATTAGCGAATACTTCGGGTAAAAGGGAAGACACGAACCGGAGTTGGCGCCAGGCGGGGGCGTTTGTCGCTTCTGAACGGACACAACTTTCGAAATACGTAAACTAGCAAAATGCGAATTTGTAAAAAAAATATTTTTCTCTACATAAAAAAAATCAACATCCTAATAACGGTTCTTTTTTTTTACTATGTCACTTCATTTTGTAGTAATATATTTTATTTGAATTTACGTTCTACGTACGAGTAAATCTAGATCCTTGCAAATCTTGCGGCGATTTCCCGGTGATTCTGTAAAAAGGTCAATTTTCATCAATGGTATCAAGTTGAAAAGGGAAAACTTTCCAGGCTTTGTAGATTCAGTGCCTCAATTTACCCCGACTTTTCCTAATTATCTTTCCCACGTGGGATTTGTTCCTGTGGGTTATTCGTTTTTCGTCAGTTGGGTGCCGTCACTCGTGAAGTGCGGACGCGTCTCCTGCCGCCCTCCGAGTGGTGAACACGTGAGTAAGTTTGTCTCGTTACCCTTTACCCGATCGATCCCCGTCCTAACCCTCACTATCCACCTCGGCCTGGAGCAGGCCTTAGTCCTGGATAAGTGGAGGACATTTCTAGTGGACCTCAGAGAGAGGTGAGTGACTTTATTGTTTTCCTAAAAACTTTTCTCAACTTTTTATTGCAACCAAACTTAGTTTCGTGGCGGAAAAGTTCCGACAGACGTCCAAAGTATTCGCAAATTGTAGGATACCTACTGATGTACTCACACGGCGATAAATTAATTAAGAACTTGTTTTATAGGTTTCCGCCGTCTACGTTAGAAAGATATTTATATTATTCTTGGATATAACACTAAATAAAAAATAATTATTTAATCCTGATAATGTAAAATTTATTATTAGAACACAAAATGAAATCACGTTAAAAATATTTTTATCTACTAGACTCTACTTTTTTCTACATAATTTTATTTAAAAGTTGTAAAAATGTAAATTGTAACAATAATAATATTTCATGTGGCTTATACCTCGAACAACTTTACTGAAACTCTACAAATTTACTTTGTTAATATTATGTATTAGTGATTAGATACACTCATTCAATTCATATGGAGAAGTCATTTTATGGTTTAAAAAAATAAAATAATAAAAATCAAAGCATTATTTTATACAATGCATTAAATTACAAATATAATTTTGCAAAGAGGAATTAACTAACTAACTAACTAACCGTCACGCCATTTCTCGGAAGGGATAGGCAGAGAGGATAGAGCCCCACACAACTCCGGCACACTTCCCTTGCTTCCTCCACTTTCATACATCTTCAACATCCACTTTCATAATGCATCTTCTAATGCACGCACGTCGATTATTCCGACTTTTTTTATGACCACTTTCAAGTATTTGTTGTACTTGATCGTGCATGTCTTTCGCGGCCTTCCTCGACTTCTAAATCCAGGCACTCTCGCATCATAGATCCTTTAAACCGTTCTTTCATAATTCATTCGCTCCACACGATCTAAGCATCGTAAAGACATTTCATAATTTTGTCGATAATGCTCAGCCTTCCATTCTGCTCTAATTTCGACATAATTGCACGTTTAACCACACATTCGCCTCAGAGATCGCGTTTCAACAGCATTCAATCTACTTTCATCCCCATTTTCCAGCTCCACGCTTCGCTTTCATACATGAGGGTTGGTACCAGATCTCTATTATGAAGGTAATAAAGTTCTACGATTTTAGGATGTAGCTTAAAAAATATAAGATACTCATTATTATTTTTATTATATAAAGATAAGTCTTATATTTTTAACATGTTTTTAAAATAAATTAAATCTTATATTTTGGGGGTAATGCAACATATTTGACTGCTTCTCCTATTTTTTTTCAAGTTGCTTTATACCGCTGATAGAAAACGTATTCTCTCAAAGAAGCACCTTTCACTGCCTTCTGTCTTGGCAAGCAGACTGACACCCAGTCTCATATTCCAGCCGCAGCTTTCTGGAAATTACTACTTTTTTGTCAGCCTACCCCTTGGCCTTATTCCCTGAAGAAGCTGACAACGCGATTCGTAGATACTTTTGAGAAGGCATTTTTGGCCGAGTACCGAGGCCTTCACGTTCAAAGTATTACAATTACATCTCAATAGAGAGAAGAAACAAGAAGGGGATATGGATATCTAGGCGTTTACAGGGCTTATGGCTTGTCATTGGCTGGGTTAAGACACTTGATGTGTTAAAATATTCCCCATTCCGTCTAGTGATCTCCATAAATTAAATTCTCACTTGGCGGGTTATCTGTAATTTGTAATTCATACCCAAGTAATATTCAATTTCATTGATCCATCTCCTATGGTCTATATAAACATAGTTCCAATATTATGCTTGTGCAAATAATGGTTTCATCTCAAAATACAACGTGTCAGTATAATAATGTATTCGTACAAGACGTTTGTATGAAATAAGGCATACCTAAACTATGTGAGATAAGTTGTATTATCGAACAGAAATGTCGAAATACAAGAAAACTCCACGGCTGGCTGAGATAAGCACTATCGATAAAATTAGAAAAAAGGTTTTTCAGATTGTCTGAGCACGTAGATCGAATGAATGAAGAAAAAAGGAAAAGGGAATTTATGATGCAAACGTTTCAGGACGTAGAAGCCGGTGAAAACGTGAAACTATCAACTACGTACATGAAAATTCTGAGTGAGAGCTTGTAGAAATTTTATGTTTTTTTGCTTGTTTGCGGAGATAAGTGATGATCTATGTAAATATCATATTACTAGATATTAAAAATAAGTAATACAGCTCTCCGTATTTATTTTTTTGTTTTTTATATCATAAACTAGTCTTCTTATACATCACTACATTTTACAAAATCGATCATATTAATTTTTCCACTGTTAATACCTAATTTTCCCCTTTAAATTTTGCTTTTCGCTTGCCTCGATTTTTTTATATACTTACATAAAACGGTTCCATGTGTGTTTTGAAATAAATGTAAAATTGTGAATAATAAAAATGTAGTGTAAAAATGATACTAAAAAATAAAAATAAATTATACTCTCCAGAGTAAAAAATAAGGTTTTTATGGGTTCGGAATTCTTTTTATACTACTGCGCTAATTGAATGCTTCAAAAAATACAAATTGAATTACCGGAATACATGGCATTACGTCAAAAAAATAAGAACAACTTTTAAAGATCCTCGAATCTCCACTCATACATATCTTTCTAAGTAGCAAACTATGTTTTAAAGCACTTTAATAATACGATAAAGCTACATTTAGATAATATTATATATGACAGCTTGACTGGCTAATAACATCAAGTGATTGATTTGGGCTCTTATCTTGAAAGCTAATTCACTGAATGATATTGTTTATTTTATCTGCCGTTTTACTCGTTGCGGATTAAACACTTTTCCGTGAAAATTAATTGCCTGTCATAAATTGGCGTTATCAATAAATAGTTTTAGAATAATTTAAAGATGAAATACTCAAGTCTTCATATCACTAAATATTTTGAGTAGGTACAACTGCCAATCTTACAAGAGCTATTTATGCATTTAAATAAACGCATTTCACTTATAGACGCTGTAGATTAAACATTCATTGTAAACAATGTGGTACAAACTATTTGAAGTGAATTCAAACGAACAATTTTTACGTAAACAACGTTGTTTCTGTTTCATTCAAAAAGGTTGTTATTGAAAGAAAACCCTGTCGTTTACGGTATGAATATAAGCTTTTCTCTGCCCTTTTGTGAAAATACAGATGAGGAAAATTTCCGGGAATTCAATATTCGTTCCCAACACCCAATATGCCCAGCACTCAATTCTAAATTACGGAGCATAAATGCATAAGTCAATATTTATTTAAAATAATTTAATAGTGCAATCTACAAAATACTCGTATTTTAGGAATAAAGGGAATAAACACCATTCTTTCAACGTTAAAAAAAAAAATCTTAATCCCAGCTATTAGTAGCTTTACAAGTTTTTCAAGTGGATATAGTAGTTTCATTTCATAAGATTTAAGTAATGTAGACGAAGCAAATAAAGTGAGCCAGAACAGAATGGAGTAGTGGAACAAACAAACTCTGTCTACCCCTTCAGATAAACAGTGTGATGTTTAGTTAGATAGATAATAATGCGATATATTATTCATACAAACAATTTTTAAATTTAGTTAGGTACTAGAAAACGGTTTGAAATTATGTAAATATGTTGTAAATCTCACAAGATAAACACAAAAATATGTATAAAAAATATCACGGATCGAAAATTCTACGTATAGATTTGACTCTAAAGTTGTGAATGGGGTTCGGAAAAGGTGGTTTTTAGGGATGAGTGGATGTAAGAGCAAACTCCAATTCTCATTTTCTTGATATTGGCAAAGATAACCGCAGGACATCGCAAGGAATATGAGATTGAGGTTGTCCTGAAGTTCACAGTCAAAGCGAAATTCAGTCTTTCAGCTTTTTATCACTTGGATTTTTTAAAGAACAAAAATATTTTTTAAATGTTAAAATAATATTGGTGGAGGAATTAATTATTGTGTTATGAAAGTATTGGGTTATTATTTAAAAAATAATAATAATATAGAAGCAAAATTGGCAGTACACAACGGAGTTCTGGTACCAACCCTTATGTATGGTAATAAAGCGTGGTGTTGGAAAAAGAAGGATGAAAGTAGACCGAGTGCTGTTGAAATGCGATCTCTCAGGCAAATGTGTGGTAAGACTATATATAATAGGTGGTTTGGCCGAGTTTGGTTTCTCAGAGCTTGCTGGGATGATTTTATACTATTCATTCTTGTGACAAGTTGCCCCAGTAAATCCTTGATTCCTACTCCCATATTCCTTTGTCTATGCCATCCTCTATCCAAAAATCCAACATTGTCCATGGCACTATCTTTTGCATCATCGCGGGTAGACTCATTTATTTGTAACATTATTATTCGCCACCGTCAAACCGCACGCCTCGTTTCGCAAACTGATCTATAAAAAACGCATCTATATTCAACTTCGAACTCTTTAAACAAATCATCCATTGTCATTGTGTTTATCTAAATCTTGTGCTCCGTTTTGTTTTGTGAAATTATTTGAAGAGTGGTGCAGGCCAGATTTTCCAGTTTCAGCATCCACAATACCCAAAGTAGGGGCAATTTTCTATTGGATTGATTGGTGTGGGTCTCTTGGCATCGCCTGGGAGCTGGATCTCGCGTTCTGCCTCCTTCTCTCGCCTTCATTCGATACTTAAATTCTTTCGCGCATCATCAGCTCTCGTCGTCAATTAAAGTCGACAAAAATTCGCTTTGCCGCACCAATAGGTGTGCAAATGTCGAAATTAGAGCAGAGTGCAAGGCTGAGACAAGCATTATCGACAAAATTAAGAATGGGCTTTTACGGTGGTTTGGTCATGTGGAGCAAATGAGTGATGAAAGAACGATGGCTGAACGTAGAAGCAGAGGAAGGCTGAGAAAGACAAAACATGACAAAGTACGACAAATACTTAAAAGTGGACATGTGAAATGAGAAGATGTATGAATGAAGAGAAAGCAAAGGAAGTATGTCAGGACAGAGTGGTATGGCGTTCTATCCTCTCTGCCAACCCCTACGGTGAAATGGCGTGATGGTTAGTTATTTATACCTATATATTATGACTATTCACGATTCACATTAGTAATTTTAATATTACCTATACCGGTAAAATATTGACTGGCACTGAAGCGTAAGACATGACATAATATATGACTAATAATTTATTCTTTATGTAATAAATTATCTAGATTCACCTGACATATGCCAATTTAATGCCCTGTGCCGCAATTTTACACGCTTTGCTTTTTTTCTGCACCTAATGGTGCATACGGCACTGTAATGGTAAATCTTGAGATTTTTTCTATGTAATATTGGATTTGGATAAAGAAAAATTTAATTTTTCTACTCGCTAAAAAAAATAGACAAACGCAAAATGAAATCGTAATGCAGCATTACGCGGGACACGGAGTTGTTATATTTTCTAACATAGGATAAAATATTTTTTACCGCGTTATTCATTTTCGATGTTTTCCTAACGGATATCGGAAGATGTTTTATTGATTGTATTGGGAAAAAGATTGCGGCAGCCATAACATAAACTGCGTGTTAGTACATCAATATACAGGAGCATTCAATCGAAATTATATAACCCGTTCGTTTTAAGACTTATAAATAAACATAGTATGTTTATAAAATAAATGGATTTCCATTATACCGCTGCTGAGATTAATTAAATGGCGTATTTTTACATATTTTTAATTGAATGTTTATGGTTCCAAAAATTTACGAGCATTATTAATGTAGGTACATAATAAGATGTTATTTAATAAATCAAACAAATAAATACATGAAACATTCAGATTTTTTTGTGATATTAATATAAAATTTGAAAACTGGTTGACACTTTAATCCACTTGAATTTTGAAGACGAAAAACCGGTTTCATCAGACTGAAGATACTTAATTAAGATGAAAGATATATAATGTTTACATGTACTTATATGTTGATGATCGCAGGCCAGATGTAATTTTCATACCTTTTTTTCATTTTCCTTACATTCTAAAAGTGAGTTAAAAATTGAAAAAAAAAATAAATTATTCACTGCTGTATATAGGTCTTCCCCCGCCACCTCCACTTTGTTATAGATAACCAAAAATAAGTAGGCCTTAAGAATATTAGTGGCAATCGTCCGTCTTCGGAAGACGATGAAGATGCGGCACAGCGGCACTCATCAGGAAGGCAGCCGAGAAAAGCAGCTTCTC
This sequence comes from Micrasema minimum, assembly GCA_022494985.1. NCBI lineage: Eukaryota > Metazoa > Arthropoda > Insecta > Trichoptera > Brachycentridae > Micrasema > Micrasema minimum. Next base: position 63,553 of record JAGVSP010002271.1, on the reverse strand, counting down.
TGGTGACTGTGAAGTCCTATACAAGACCTGCACAGTTGACCACATCTCTCACACCTCCAGGTTGTGGGGGGGGGGGGGATCCAGTTGGTAGCTGCTTCGCTCGCTGTCTTAAGTCTCAAACTCTCCAGCCAAAAACTGTCATGTGCCACTCTGCCTTCCCTTAGCTCCCTCTCCCATGCTATCCTGTCCCTGGCGTGATTTTTCCTAATTATCAGCGTCTATGCGAAATGTCTTCATATCGCGTTTACAGACATCCTTATGGTGCAACCGCTGACCTCCATGGGATCTTTTGGCATCGCAAAGTTCACCATATAAAATATCTTAAGAATTGATACCTTAAGAATATAGCGAGAATGTCAGACGATACATGAACGTAGCATGTTCTGGAGTGGAGACCAATACTCATGAGGCCCTTAGGACTTGAAGAAAAATTGTATTGAAAACACATTGTTTTAAAGATTAATCTCCTATAACTTTTTAAATAAATAAATCTCCCTGTTGGCCAATTTCGTTTTTTACGTCGAAAAAACTATCATCAGATAATTTAAACAATACTTAATTACATAACTATATCGTAATAAGCTTTCTTTACTTCACATCGTTGAATTACCTGTAATTAAATAAATAAATAATTAACTTAGGAAATATAATAAAAACATTTTTTAAAAAACATTAAATAATTTTTTTTAATGTAAATTGTACATTATAATGCTGCGTAATTCTGTAATTGCTGTGCAGTAAAACTATATATTAAATGATAATAAAATGTAAAATGATAGATATTGTCACATTGTTAAAAAAATCATTAATAAATAATGGTCGCTTCGACATTCTTCTTAATTAGGTATACTGCCCGTTTGATGTTTTGATTTTGTTTGATGAACTAATATTTAATTAAATATATTATATCCGTGCTGTAGGTTTCTTTTTGTTATTTTAATAATATCGTAAAATTTCTACATCCGCGTCCCACTGGGACTTGCCTTTACCGAAACATTACGTTATTCTGAAAATTTGAGAAAGCATTCAATTTAGGCACATAATTTTAATAAGAATAATGGTAAAACATAGTGCTTAAAGCTATATTTAGTTGGTAATTTCTTTAAGTGCTCGAAAATTTTTATGTTCCTGATTTATTTACGAAATATGATATTTACGAAAAATTTAAGTACTTGTATCTTATACTATTGAGTAATACATCCTACTTTTGTTTTAATTTTATTGCCTTTTCTGTTATATGTTTTACAACGCAGTGTTGCTTTTTAACAACCAATTATTTACTTATTTGGGAAAAATCCATTTTACTGATCCAATTGTACGCATTAATGAAAAATTTCGACAATTTAATTTACCTAGTCATCCACTATCCACTTTAAAAAAATATTTAATTAGTTTCAAATTGATCCACCTAAAAAAATATGCGAGTTTAATAAAGGTGTATAAATTCTCTATTCAACAGAAATTAAATTACACAAAGAAGATTTTTCTCAGCTTTATTCTCGAGACAAACCGTTTGAATAATTTCTTTATTTTCAAACGCTTCCACTCAAAATCTATAGATCTTTGTGTTTTTATGAATGAGAGTCCAGCACAAAAAATGCTTTTGATAAATAATTGGATAATTAATCCAAAAAACACGTAGAATTTTATAACTATTCACGCTTTCATTTAAGGTTTGGTCATAATGCATTCCATCAGCCATTTTGAACTACCTTTTTAATCTCTATTGTTTCATCCCTCATCCCTTGCAAATCTTTGGCTATGGCGCAGTTGAACCCTTTGGCTATAGCGCAGAAAGCCATAAATCCACTGCAAATGGGGGATAAAACTCCATCTCGATAACTGGAGAACTGAAACGTGAAAGAAATATTTGTTCAAATAATAAAATGGGCGGCTAATAAAAATATTGTTAAGCCTGTAAGTAACGAAACATTACCCTACTTTATTAGAATTGCTAAACATTTATAAGGGATGAAATTGATTGTTTCTGCCCTTTCGCTTCGGTTGATACATTGCAGTGAACGGCCCTTGAAGTATTTATTTGAGAAAGTCGCTAATACGGAATAATACTTTAAAAATTCAAATTTAGTTTTCTGTTCAGTTCTTTTTTGAATTTTTTACGTGTTAAAACCTGTTTTGATCTTCTATAACTACAAAAAAGCACATAAAACCATAGAAAATAATACGAATTTCTTTATTATAATATGTTATTTTATATTGATTGGTACAAAAAACTTATTAATTTAAATGCTTGGTGTTTACAAATTCATGTTGAAGATTTACTGAGCCAACTAAACTGATTTTTTGTCAATGAAAAAGTAAAGACCCAGTAATGAAATAATTACGGATAATCATAACACGAGTACCCATTTTAATTAACTAACAGATTGACATGTATCGATTTTTTAAAATTTTATGTAGATATCTAGATTCTTTAATGGATGACGAAAACGTTAAAAATAATTATTGCGATGCTAATACATATGTCTGGATGTAATCGTAAAATGTTAATGAAATAATATTCTGGAAGAATGAAAGACTGTGACTACTTTGAGCAGGCCAAGATCCCAGGCAAAACAGGCACACGAATAGCTGATAGTACAGTGGCAGAGGGGATGGGATGAAAGAACCAAAGGCACCCAAAGACTTACAAACCTTGCTGGTTTGGGAAGTAAAGCGATGGGCTCGACTTCCATGCAACTCAAATATTAACAGGACATGGATGCTTCAGCCAATAACTGCAAAAAATAGGGTAATAAAGAACGATGCCGCCAGTGTGATGCCGAAGTAGACAATGCCGAACACACCTTGATGTGTGTGTCCAACATGGGTAAGAGAAATGAGATACCTGGAAGATGCAATCGGGGAATGTAGCATAAGCGTAGAAAAACTTGCAAATATACGTACGTTGAGTAAAAGTGACCATTTACGTGGTACAATTTTTTACGATTTTCACGCGAGGTTCTAAGAAAAAGAGAAGAAGACGCGCGTGTAAGGTAGCGTGCAGAGAAGGAAAATATATTAGCCCCGAACCCCACATAAAAATATCATCTTATGTGATACTGAAGCGTAAGACTGATCACCTATTTTGCCTTCATGCAACATATAATTAAAATACACTTCACTTGGACTTTTAATGCAGTGCCCTATGCACCATTTACAATGAAAGCCCCACCCTTTCCCTAGACTGCTTTAAAGACTATTGAGTCTTTTTTCAGTCCAGCCAACTCTACCGATTTTTTCAACAAGCTAAACCGCGATTTTAAGATTGTTAGTGTGATAAAAATACGGATGAATTTACGATTATGTACGCGAACAAATGCTTTCATTGTACCCCTACCACCGTCTCGGCTTATGTATTATAATTGTCATTGTTTCCATCACCCAAACCAACCAGAGTCGGCCCAAATTAACAGTGGTAGGGATGTTAGTTTCTACCCCGATCATTATTTATTAGTAATGACAACCACTCGTGTGGAGAGACCGGTATCCCGCCTCGCCAGGCCTCCCATCCCAGACATCCACCCGTGCATCCGCGGTCAGGGTCTCAATGGAGGGGGGATTAGGGAAAAGAGGGGAGGGGACAGAACGCATGTGTGCATCTCACACCATCATCCTATCATCCTATCTGGCAGACACTATTTCATACGTCCCCTGCCGTACCTTATCACAATACCTATCCAAAGACCATCCTATCCTTACAAAAGACACAATACAACCGAGTTGAGGGATGGGATATAATTTGAGACCTCCACGCACGCACACACAAACAGCCCGGGACGGGCCGCCCGTGCAAAGGCACACCAAGTCTCCCCCGGGGACTACCCCACTAAGCAATCTATTAGTTCTAGATACTTCCTTTTACGGAACGAAACGTGCACAAATGCCAGTTCAGTCCATGTCCCTTCACCACCTATTGTTTTACTCATGCAGACTCTACTTCTACCTTTTTAATCCTGGTATTTAGGCTCCATTTTACTGGGGGTTTTCACCCTGAGAATATCCCATCTCTGCACCCAGGCATCCACGAACAGCGCAAGCTGCTCGAAATTACCCCTGTTTGCAAAGAAGTCCGGATTCCACGCCGGCCTCATAACCTCGGTCATGCCGTCCAGCATGGTCTCCCGGCAATCCTCCAGTATAGGACAATGCCAGAGAATGTGTTCTGCGGTCTGGTTAGGTGCCCCGCACGCACAACCAGGATCCGCCACTAGGGTGAACTCATGGAGCTTTCCCCTAAATTCTCCGTGCCCCGTTACCATTTGTACTACATGATGACCCAGGTTCAGCTTAGCATAAGCCATTCTCTCTCGGATGCTCGGGAAGAATGAGTACGTCCAGCGGCCTTTCCGCTCGACGTCCCACCTCCTCTGCCACTCTTCCCAAGTTTTATCTCTCAGGGCCTCCAACAGGTCACCGATGCACCATTATATGCAGTTAAGATAGTAGTAGCATGTTATGTAGTATGTCCCGTTGGGAATCGAATCCGCGACCTCACCACAACTACACCGCGAGCCGGACATTTGCAATAAATCTTTTTCAATTTACAGAGTTGAACCGCGCTTCAAATAAAATTGTCCTGCAGTAAATACTAAAATTTCACTAAAGTGGTCACTAGACGCCATTTCACGTATGTTTAGCGTTGGCTAGGATAAAGTTTTTAAACTTTTTATATCTAATAATATGAGTATTTTGTGCATTCATAAAACGGGGTAGTATGAAAAGAATACTGTGCCGAAAACCCACCCCAGTCTGACGTCTATATTATATGTACAAATCTTCGAGCAAGAATTCACAAGAAGGGGCGTTCATATTCATTAAAAATATACGCTTCCTAAGGTTAATTTCAAAACACCATTGTTATCAAATTCCGCGGTCCAAAGACTCCAGCACTTAAGTCCACTTTATACGGGACAAAAAAGTGTACACTTTCTGATGCAGTTTGCAAACTGTCCCGAAAAGCGAAAACTGGGTGGAATATTGAATGGTGCGCCCGATGTTTGGCTGACCTGACAGTTAACGTTTTTATGTAAACGTAAACGTAGATATTAATATATTGAATGCTTTGAAAAACCTACAAAACAAATAACATATTCACATTATTAGCTATATTAACAATTTTCTGTTTGTGAACATACGATGATAACATGATCGCGCTTAAAAAATATACATATTTAGCGTGTCTTTTGACAGACTGTACAGTTTTCTGAACAAGAAGCTGCACAAGAAACTGTACAATATTCTGTCCCGTGTGCGCATTAGGCCAATACACGAAACGTGTGACGTAGATGTCTAGTGATGACGTAGATGCCTATTGATGAGGTAGTGAGTGATGTAGTGACCTCAGACACGGTAGTATTTTTCAATTATGGAATGTCACTTCTATGAAATTCTTGTTCGAAGGTACAAATGTACATGTTAGTACATATCCCCTTTGGATCCCGATCCAAGGAAAAACTAAATAAATATTTTTCAACCCTCAACCCTGACACCCAATATCGTAACACTCAACATTCGCTCGTAACATTCATATGGAAATAAAGATATGCTTCGGTGAATCCAAGATTGGCCAACAACATTCATTTATGTAAAAATAAGATTACTTTTTGCAAAGCCTTGTATAATATTCATTCCAATATCATTATGCTTTATTTCGAAATACACTACTACTACTACTACTTCCCCTTATCCGCACCCAATGGTGCATAGAGCACTGCATCGGTACACCAGGTGCAGTGATTCTTGATCATTTTATCACATGAAGGTAAGATAAAATAAACCTTAGTACTTGGACAACGAACGGAAATTAAAAAATATACTGAATATTTTTTGGTAAAATTTTAAAACATTTTCTTCTATAAAATGTCAATAACTATATGAAAATTCAACATTTCTATAACAATAATCGATTTCAAATATGTCTTAAAGTCATGGCATTTTGCTTTGTCTAAGATCTGGCATATGTTGAGTAGGTACCTACATAGTTTTATCTGTACATATGCTGCTTTATCATAAACATGTTAGAATATCGTCCAAGACATAATGAGATGACCTACACACTGCAATGATTTACTAAACAAGATGTCCGTTGCACTTTCTTACTGACGTAAAAGAAATTCTTTTCGATCTAATGCACATATTTTATTACAGAATTTCTGCTCGGCAGAATATTATTTTGATTAAATGTATATAAATGGACCAGAAGTAATGCGATGATAGTAAGTTCGATTCCCCTTAATGAACAGCACCAGCGACTACATCATAATATACTGCATCTGAGTAAAAAAAGAGTATTGTACTCTTAAGTAGCTTTAAAACCAATGGGAATGCAAGGATGCATAAAAAATGTATGCATTATTTTAATATTTTATGAATATTTATACAACGATGTTTAACAACATTTTGGGCGTGTTCAAATACTTGTACACAAATCTGGATTTTATCCCATGACGGGAGTAGGTATATATTGCATTTTATATCCCTACAGAGATGAGGTAGAATTTTCCTAAATTGCAGAGTTATCTGCAGGCGATTACGAGTACTTAATTTAACTCGTTCAGAGTCTTAATTACAAAAATAAAGTAATCTGCTAATAAATACTTAACGTCAATATCAATGTATAAATGGAGCTTTCAACTCACTGGTGGATGATTCTTGATTCGTAACATATAAACAAAATCAAAAATATTACCTTGAGTGGATATTCGCTAATAAGCGGAATGGGGAATGTTGTAGTACATAAAGTGGCCACTTAACCCAGCCAATGACAGGTCATAAGCCCTGTAAATGATCGAATATCCATACTTCTGAATTTGAAACAGTTCTCTGCCTCATCTCTGTAGGGATATAAAATGAAAACGATGTTTAATTTAAAAGGTTTTTAAAGTTGATTGAAAAAAAAGAAGTATCTGAGTTCTTATGATATACCTACTAAAATATTTAAATTTTGGGGCTGCTTTTAAATAGTCGGAATTGACTGATATTCTTATCCGGTTATGGAAATCCAAACATTTCTATCTATTATGTACAAGTAGGTATAATCAGAATACAGCCCGCATGCTTTGCGGCGATAAAATTTAAATGTTTATTTAACGTCTCTATAAAAGTGATTCTGCACATTTCACAATAACAACGGGTCATCGTCTACATAAACATTTTAGAGTGAATAGGGAGTCATTTAAGCGAACACTAAAGTTGCCTCTCTGTATGCTGCCCACGAAGTCCGCCAGACTAAGATTGACGATACAAACATGAAGTGTAGGTACATGGAAAATGCTAATACCAGCAGTGCGATAGAATCTATTTTTACGAGTTTTCAGAGAAAACTTGCTTGGATTTTTATAGCTAGAAAAGGAATAGAGATTCTAAGATAGCAAAAATCGAAAATATATAAAAGTAACAATTTTCCAAAATCACATTGCTCACGTTAAAAAGAAAATTGGGTGTTATATGGAACCGGTTGTATAACATTATACAGAGGATGCGTTTACGTGACGAGTAAAAAATTTTAAAAATATGTATAGGTTTCCATAAAACAAAAATAAGAAACCAGTAATGTTTTTGTAATTTCATTCAAATAAGCCTTTATTCCATTCCCTATATGATTTCCGGTAATATTCAAAAGGCAACTAATTTTTTTCAAGCCTGGGTGTTTTGCGGTGTTTTTAATAGTACGTAGGTTCGTGTAAGACGATTACGATGAGTTATTTGTAAATTTTAAATTTTCGATTTCATTTTTAGTGTCTGAGTTACGTCTCTCTGTCATTCTGTTATTGAATAAGCAACGGTAAAATAATTTTCAAACTATAATATAATTATCTAGCTTTCCTATTTTATCCCTTTACTAAAAAAATATTATACGTTTTGACGCTCATAAGCCAAATAAACCGACGGTAGTAGACTATTATAATAGTAAACGAATATGTTCAACCCTTTGGCTCCCTGTGCTGGTGTAATTGAAATCTTGAGAACCAGCAGTTTGTATGGAATAAGCTCAACCAACAAAGTTCTAGTAATAAAATTGAGCTGTGGCGGTGCCCTTAGTCAAAATTCGTTCGTCGAACAATAAAATTTCGCGGAGAGTACAAACAAACACTTCAGAGCTTCCCGTAGCTTGGATATTGTAATGAACTAGGTATGGTGTACTAGTATGAAAATGCAGGGTTATACATAATATATGCTATCAAAGCACAAAACATAATTTTCTTTCATAATACTTTATTTAACTTAATTTACGAACATTTTATACCTGATACAATAACATAAAAATACTAGGTAGTTTGTATTAAATACAATCGTAGATATCTAGTGAATATTATTACCTAAAGAGAAATCAAAATAACTAAACGAGTTTCCCATCTCTAGAAAATATATTTCTGCTCCTACTTTTTAACTTATGATCACGATTTTACAAACGTGAAGTAAGTCACTACAATCTTGGAAACTTGAACCAAACACCAAGTTTTAAACCACCAGAACCAAGTTTTATTACTTGAAACTGATTTAGCAGAACATTTTATGCATATTTTTTAATGTTCATTTTTTCAGACTCAAATGAATCTAACCCACAAACGTTTTAGTGCTTCAAATCAAAGTATTTACAGCAAAAAAATTATTTATTCAATTTTATCTAATAGTAGATACTTATGACTTCTAATGTAACGTCAAAAGAATTTTAACAGTCGACTAGATATTATTTTTATTTGATTACAATGATATATTCATGACTTTCAAAATCATTTTTGTAATTAGTATTTAAGAAGTCAATTCTGTCATAACAATAGAAATACGAACCAAAAACTCCAACATTTTTACGTAGATTTTTAATATTTTTTTAGACGCTGGACGCTGGAATCTCGACACGGAAGTTCCGAGTTCAGTTTAGCCAGGATGTTTGAGATGTTGTTCCCTTATTATTGGGCCTCCTGGCCTATTATGACATATTAGCCTGGCGTAATAAAAATCAGATAAATTTATTTATTATAACATTTCACACATTTAAAAATCACAATAATGGGATGGCGACTCAATCAGTGGAGACCCATGCCAATGATCTGGCCCCGACTCACTAGATAGTCCGTGTCGAGTCAGGGCAGTGTAGCATTATAAATAAGTTTGATCTCACAAATTCAGAATTTACAAAACAATATTACAATATTTACATATAAAAAAAATTTTTTAAAAAATTATATTCACGATGGAATTTGATGAAAAATCTCATAATTATAATCAGACTTTATTTAGATATTTCATAATACAAACTTAACACCGCATTTGAATCTTACAAATTTTACAGACTGTTGCCATGTTTTGCTGAAAGAATTCTTCCAAAAATATGTACATTAAACAATTATTATATCCTTTTCTACTTTCCAGGAAGACCATAGTGCTCATATTATACGATACGCGACCCAAGAACTCTTACGAGGTAATAAATACCATCATAAAAACATTAATTTTAACGGCGGCCATAGGTTTTATCCAACAGAAGGCCGTCATTGGCGGTTCAGCAGATATAAACGTGTTCTGTTTTGCATAAGAGCGGGTCTTCACGAGAGCAATCTCAAATCCCATTTTTGTCCTAAATATCACCACTTTTATTTTCATAAATCGAAGAATGAAATAATAATATCGGTGTCTTTATGAAGGTTTTCATAAAAAGCTTTTTTTTTCTGTAGAATAATGATTTATCAAGATTTCTCTCTTTCACCCTCTCGTTTTTTCCGCCTCGTAGCATAGTGGTAGCGCATTTGGTTACAGTGCATGAGGTCGCGGATTCAATTCCCGTAGGGGGTCTACATGAAATATTTATTAACATGTGATTTTCACAATAATGTTTTATTTATGATACCTTGGACTGGTACAGAAGCGTAAGACTGATCATCTAACCTTATTGGAAATGATCAGGATATCAACTGAACTTGGTGTTCCAATGCTGTGCCCCATGCACGATTGGGTGAAAGGAAAGTTGTAAGTAGCAGTAGAATGATGTTCTTATCAAGGTTTTTCTCTTTAGGCGTTTTATATATTATTATCTAATGTTTACATAACCTAGATTCCTAGATCAAAAATTTTTAATTTTATCTAGATTCGTTAATGTTCACTTGTATACAAATTTAATTAAACCAATTATCCATGAACGAAGATTACGAAATGCAATATTGCCGTAGTTTCTATTGTAAGAGAAATTTTAACCAGAAGCTTTTTATTTGGATTTCTTGAAAAATCTTGTTTTTTATCTTGAAAATTTCGCTTTTCCTTCTTTTGAGACGAGTAATACTCAGATAGCCCATTTATCAACAGAAATATGTTTTTTTATATGCTCCTTCTAGGAAAAATATACGTAAAAATATTTTTTTTTCTGTTTTGAAAGCGTTAACCTCTTTCGCACTTTTTCCGGAAATTTTCTCCCATGAAGCAAACTTAAGACTTCTTCAGTGTTTTTACATGTTTAGGTTGCATTATATTATACTTACGACGACCAAACAGTACAATAATATATGCATAATATTTTAGCAAAGAAAAGGAATACTATGGCTCACAAAATATTAATGAGGTAAACAAAGAATTCTTGCTTGCTTTTAATAGAAAGATAAAGCTTCACATTTTGTCCTAATAATTTCCTTCTGAAACAAGTCTAGGTCCTTATCGTGCCTCGCGGCGCATGTTCCATTATAGTTTTATAAAAGCGTGAGTTAAAGATGGCGTCTAGTTTAAATTCTAGTAGCTACCATTAAATTACCTTGCTGATAAAAGCAGAATAATTTAATCTTTGTTTAAATGGTTAAATGTTTCTGGAAAGTGTAGAAATTTGTTAAAGCCCCTTCTTAAAACTGTTAATAATAATTCAAAAGAAGAATCTGAAATGAGTTTATTGTAGCCTCATTGTTTATTTTACAAATCATCATGTTTACTTTTACAACAGCTTAATGCGTACATAGTACATTAACCAAATTTTAGCATTTTCTTTTAATCTTTCGTATAAATATCTAGCCATTGATTTAATTTGTCATTAAGGACTTTGAAGGTTTCTGGATAATAATTTACTTTAGTGACTCGTTGTTATTTAAATTTTTGGCTTTTTGGTTTAGCCGACAGGAACAGATTACTTCAAATGAATTGGATTATATTAATGACCATTTCTCACTTGGAGCCTCGGGGAATCTGTCAACGTTAAATTTGCCAAAAAGAAAAAGAACAAAAACTCTGTAAAGAATTAAGACATTAAACTAACATATTTCATGTTTTTGTTTTCGGGAGGTCGGAATTGTTATTTTTGCAATAAAACTTCAATAGGAAAATCTGAGATTCGGGTAAGTATCTATATTATTTTAGTCTTTTGATAAACTCTCACCTATTTTGATATGTTAAAAGTCAAACACCGAAATCTCTTAAATTGTAATGCTAAAAATCCATGCAATACGATTGTTTTTTTTTTAGAATAATTTTTTAAGCTTTTTACAATCAATCAATACAACATACAAGTCAAATCAGGAGCAATGAATCTAAGAGTATAATAAAAAAGCACCTACCGTATTGTGTAAAAAAAAAATATTATATTTCAAAAAATGAAATCTATTTAATTAATTACAAAAAAAGACATATCTTGTCAAAAACGCCTTTATCTAAAATACATTTAAGAAATTTCAACATAATTTTTGGCAATAATTCAAGTCGAGAGTAAACTGTCCAATAAATCTGCCAAAAAACGATTGAAAAATCTTCATCCAAATACCTGAATTTTATTTCGATATCCAACATTTTTTAACCAATTCATTGAGCTATAAAAGCGAAATTTAAAATTGAAGCAACGGTAAATTAAATACGTACCTAATGAAATGCAAAAAGCTATCGGTTTTAGTAAAATTTGATATTTCGTTAGCATTAAAAATATTTTAACAGTTTCTTTGGTCATCATAATATGAAAATTATATCTTCCAAAACTGTTATAAAGGTAATTTATTTTGCTATTTCTTCTTCTTTCACCACGTTTGCTCCTATGTTGAGCATGTAGACATCACTAGACCCCTCCAGGAGACCCTATAGCCGGCTCTCTCGCCTCCTCCCACGTCAGGCCCGCATCTATCAGCCCCGCCGAGTACACCGGAAGATGGTCATCGAAGGTCTACCTGAATCCTGCAGGCGTAAAGAAAAGACAGCTCGGCTTAAAGTTCTCACGAGGTATCCGGAGTACATGTCCAAGCCAGATCTACTGCCGCGACTTTACTCCAGTTATTGGGGGATGCTGCGTCTCTTTCCGAACTTCAACGTTGGTTATGAATTCAAACCGCATAATGCCTAGTATCCTTTTAAGACACCTGTTTTTATGTTCTCAAAACTCAACAAACGAGCATTTTGAGCTTTTGTGGGGTCTCAGGATTCACATCCATAAAGGAGCACCGGCACAATATAGGTAATAAAAAGTCGGAATTTTATTTTGACCGAGTATAAACTGGAATTCCAGACAGCACGCATCGTGTTAAAGGTTGCTCCAGCAATTCCTAGGTGGATTCCGAGTTCCTTGTGCGTGCGTGCATGATATTATTAAGTATCTCAAGCTGTAAACTCTTTCGATTCTCTGCCCATTGTTGTAAAGGGATAGTCGGGGTCAGGACAAGACTTATTGCGCATGAACTGGGTCTTTTTGGTATTTATATTAAAACCCAGGCGCGCAAAGTCTTCTTGTAGTCTGTCCATAATCCCCTGAACATTGATTTGGCTATTTAGTCTTAAAAAGTTGAACAATGGGTAACGTTAATTACATTATTAAATTTACATTTCCGACAAAAATATAGTCTGCTGACTTGTTTACACTTTGGTCTTTTAAGGAACTTACAAACTATCTTTCTAACTAACTAACCACCACGCCATTTCTCCGAAGGGGTAGGTAGAGAGGGTAGAACGCCACACCACTTTGTCCTGGAAAACTTCCCTTGCTTCCTCCACATCTTCTCACGCTCGCACGTCGATTATTCCGAATTTTCACATGACCACTTTCAAGTATATACGTATGTTGTACTTGATCATGCCATGTCTTTCTCGGCCTTCTTCGACTTCTACAACCAGTCACACTTGCATCGTAAATCCTTTTAGCTTTTCTTTCATTATTCATTCGCTTAACATGATCGGACCATCGAGAATGACCTTTTTTAATTTTGTCAATAATGCTTGGCCTTGCAGCATGTGTGTTTTACAGTTACATACGTAAGTGAAAATATTATGTATCTTTTCCTTCTATTATATTTATGTCAGTATCTATCGGAATTCAATTTTAAAATTATCAATCAAATTAGTTTTATTTGTGATAATGTAAAATCTATCTACCATAAAAATATATACCTAAGTGTGTGATGTTAATTTCTTTTCAATATCCTTCCACTTCCAATTATTTAATGAATATTTCTCATAACATCCCATTTTAATGTTTTCCACTCAACTATGATCAATGATGCTTTGCATTTACGAAACTAATTGGGTTATGATATTTTTGATTGGCAAAACCCCTAAAACTCACCCCCTGAAAATGTTATTACGACTCCTAACTGCCTTTATCTCTGTCATTTCTCATAAAATATTAGGCACGTGAATAATCAATTTGTCCGCCTCATAGCATAGTGGTATTAGGTCATGGGTTCGTTTCAAGGAAGTCAGGATGAAATATTTATTTACTGTGATTTTCATATTAATATTTCATGTGTTATATACCTTGGACTGATCATTGATCATCTTACCTTCATGTAGTTAAATTATCAAGATACACTGCACTTGGTGTACCGATGCAGTGCCCTTTGAACCATTGGATAAGGGAAAGTAGTAGTAGAATAACCAATTGATGGACATAATCGGTTAAAAATGCATTTATATAAATGTAGAGAAAAAGTTAATTTGCGAAAATGTTGTCGATAAGATATTTTGACATATTTTTCTTGTTAAATACTTACAAATAACAAGGGATTGATAAATTGCACAAAATAGGTTTATTTTCGACCAAATTCAGACTTTGAATTTAATGATCAAGGATGTATGTATAATTTTTTATACGGGACAGTACAGTATCTTGTATCGTTTTCTGTGGAATAAATACTGTGCCGTGTGAATTTTACCTTTACACGGCACAGTTTAAATTATAAATGACTTGTTAAAATCATAAGGCTTTAAAAAAAAAAAAAAAAAAAAATGCGCAAATATCATAAGATTGCATTTAAAAAAAATGGTAATCGATTTATTCGGTTATCAAGCTGTCTTGCTCATCACTAATATAATATAATTATAACACCGAATGCTTATGAATAACGGGTGAATGTTTGGACCGAAAACTTTTCAGCTAAATTTACATTTTCATACACAAATAGGACATTATGAATTCCGATATGAAAAAGCAACTTAGCTGTATTTGCATATTGAGCAAACTGAACCAACCAAACGCTGCGTTGGTTTGCAAAACACCAATTCAATTATTTTTGCATTCAAAGTATTGCATACAAAGTACAGGTATCGTCAAACTCATTTCTGAGGTATTTGCGTGATTATATTATGATTTAATGCGTGTTGCAAAATCTTTTCTTAATTTTTAATACAAATCAATTAGTATTGTTAAGTCGATTGAGTCGTGATTTAAATTGATTAAGTCGTGATTCAAAAGCCTGAAAGAGTCCCTTACCGAGTGATAGCCTCCGTGGCAGAATAACGTATTCATTGATTGCACATACAAAACCCTTAAATTCTAGCCATACAACCACAAAGTAATTTTTTCAAATCTATTTTTTTTCATTTATTTTGTTATTCACAACATTTAAAACTAAAATTTACTCCGTGTTACATATAGTTGGAATAAAATTTTAAAATTTTCAACACGAAGTCCATTGTACTACCACATGATTAAAAACCTTTTATTGCTTAACATTATAGTAGATATTTATATACATCATAAACTAATAAATCAAGTAACAAATAGTCAATTTTAAAGGAACTTTTTTAAAGTGTCTAAATCATTTCAGAGATAAAGTTTCTCGACGTCTCTATCCGAGCACCGGAAACGGAAATAAAGAAGTTAACCTTTCTCCGAGCTTATTAAATGAATCCTAAGACGAAGGTTGTAACAGGAAGTAAATCCAGGACACGTACAGCCTGTTCCTGTAGAAGGAGGATCGTTCCCCTTATCTTGCAACAACTTGTGAGAATACTGCACTTAGCAGATAGCGCTGAATCCTTATTTAGGGATTGTATTTATTAGTAAGGGTTTACTGGAGATTAACACTCAAATGAATGTTTCTTAAGATAAGATGTATACTGTTTTGTTATAGCTATTATCTCCTTAAACTGGAAGATACAACGTATTACAACACAAAAGGGTACTTAATAATACAATTAATTATACAAAATACGAAAACTATTTTGCTTGAATCGAATCCTGGAAACCCATTGTTCGGCAAAATAAAAAACCTAAATGTATTGCTAAAACTTTTTGACTAAATCACACCCTTTTCGATATCAATTAATACGTTTTTATGGAAATTGTAACTAACTAACTATCACGCCATTTCCCCGAAGGGGTAGGCAGAGAGGGTAGAACGCCACATCACACTCTGTCCTGGCATACTTCTCTTGCTTCCTCCACATTCATGCATCTTCTCATGCACGCACGTCGATTATTTCGACTTCTTACATGCCCACTTTCAAGCAATTGTTTTACTTGATCAAGCCATGTCTTTCTCGGCTTTCCTCGACTTCTACATCCAGGCACAGTCGCATCATATATTTTTTTAGCCGTTCTTTCATCCTGTATAAAATTATGTTTTTCATTCTCCATTCTTACGGAAGTTAAGTACAATTGCAAAAAGCCACGAAAATAAATCGGAGCATAACTTTTACTATCGTAATTTGTTACTTATAAAATACAGATTTTTGAATCTGAGATTGAAACAAAAAAAATATTTTCATAAAAGCTTTTTTTGAAACTGCAGATTAAGTAAAATTGCACAAATTCATATTAAAATGCTGTTTTTTTTTTTGCTTTTTTTTATGGATAGTAAAAATTTTACTAAGTATACGATGCATGTCAAAAATTTATCGATCAAAAAATCAACTTCATACTCAATTTTTCAATTCTACAAAATCAACTCCAAATATTATGTAGATTTACTGTTTTTCAGCTTGTACATTGAATTTCGTGACTTTCGTGAGTTTCTCTTACCTTAAAATTCTCGTGTACCAAATTTTTTTAATAAGCCCCCGTAATAATCATCATCATTATCGTACCATATCCTCTCCCGACGTAGAGCATATGGATAATAATACGTGCCGAAAATTTATTTATTTAATTGAATATTTAAGAATTTAACCTAATGTAGTAGGTAGTCTTACATTTTTAAATAACTAAGCTTTAAGGTAAAGTAAAATATATGCAAACACGTACATCTGTACAACAGCAGAATAAAGTCATGGTTTGAGATTCATTATTCTGCTCTTATCTGGCTTGTTATACCCATATTACCTCTGTAGAGTACATAATATCCCCAAAATTGAGAGAAAATCTTCCTCCGCACAAAGTTTTCTTACTTTTGTTCTTACTATTTCGTGAATATTTTATTAACTGCGTCGGGGTAGTTGGCTTACAAATCCTTTAAGCATATGTCGTTTTAGTATTTTATCTGAATATTTAATAAAAGTAGTGAAATATTTAAGGGTTTTTGCACAATATTGTGGGAATGTGAGCAATACAAATGTGTTCTATTTTTTTTTTTTATTTCGTCAATATTCAATGCAGACACAGTTTTATATAGAACAAAATTTTAAGAAATAAGTAATACTATATTTCGTAAATATATTATTTGTTTTCCTCTTGGTGTTGCAATTGACATCATCATCATCATTATCATACCAAATCCGCCCCCTATGTGGAGCATATGGATTCCACAAACTGCCTCCAGGCCAAGCTCGTGGCCGCCAGCTCCCGTGCACCCTCCCAAGTCAAGTCCACGTCCCGCAGCTCTGACGCAAACTGCCGGCGAATTGCCATCAGGGGGCGTCCAGGACGCCGAGAACCTGATTCGTTGTAAAATAGGCAAGAATGATTAAGGCTCTCGGGATACGTAGTATATGGCCTAGTCAGCCGAAACGCCTTCGCCGGATGACAGATGATACCAAGAGTTGCTGCGTCCGTTGCCTCACTTCTGTGTAGTGGTTGACACATTAGAATAACCACTACAGATGGGGTCAAAAAAATGAATTATTTTTGAAATTCTACCCTCGTGTTTTTATATGGGCCGTTATTTATAAATATTTAGTATTTACCTTGCACGGTAATGCAACGTAAGACTTATCATCTGCCTTCATGTGCATAATAAATTTTCACCATATACTGCATTTATTCAAATAATACAATTGTGTCATATGAGAAAACATATGGATAAGAAAAATTACGAGAAAGAAAATTTTGGGAAAAAATTAATAACAGAATAACAACTTAAATAAGGAAATGAGAATGATGTCATCATTAATTATATCTACGAAATACGTAAATTCAAAATGTGCTGTTACTTTCCCATTATTTTTGGATTTTTTAAATTTATATTTATTGAATGTCCATTTTATAATAAAAAAATTAACATGAAATGTTTTTATGATAAAAACAACATTAAAATGAATAATTCATATTGATCTCATGAATAATCGAATCCGTGAATGCCCAATGCGCAATCCGCCACTCCACGAGGCAGACAACATTTATTAAAGTGAACAGTAATTTTTGACAAAATTTTAACACAAATTTCTCTTACACTTTCATCTCGGTTTTGCGTTTTGTTACAAATTTCCTGACGATCCCAAAAATAACCTGAATAGTTTATTTTGTTCTCATAATTATTCTAGTTTTTCGACTTCACCAAGGAGAGATCCTTTGGGAGATAATATTACGTCGTGGAAACATCATTAAACGTAAAACACGTGATATAAAGTTCCTTCTCATGTGTTTCTTGTACCTTTCCTGTCAGAAATAATATTATCATTCCCCCGGGCGTTGGATCTGCTACTTTATAAACACGTGTAATTTTACATGAAAATACTATTTAATTACTCAACTCGGATAAGACTTACTACTTTATTATTATATCAGGGTATTTCATAAATCTAACGCCTAAATGCTAAATTAGATGACCATTTTTATTTATCCCGATCACCTTTCAAGTTGTTTAGTATAAAAACACATTTCAAATCAGGAATATTAATAATTTTATAAAATAACAAGGTCTGTAAAAGTATTGCTGAACCATTTTTTTTTTTTATTTACGCTGTTTCAATAATGTTTTAAAATTATTTCTAAGTGGTTTAATTTATTTTTCTAACGCTTTTTATTGCTTTACTTAAATTTTTTACTGTTTTTTTACATTTTAAATCAGATATTTATTGAGTTTCTGAGTAAACTGCCTTCATAATATGATTTAGAAGGCTAAATGATCCGGAAAGATCAATTGATATTGTCGATCGTCATTTTTGGTTATATTCCTTGGTTTATAGTTTTTTATTTGAATGATTACCAATGCTTTGTCGCAGACTTCATATAAAATATAGATATTTTATTCGATTTTTAAAAGTGTAACACATAATTGTTTTCACCCTTTATCATGTGTATTATGCTTATAATTTTTGTTGAAAATTCGTTGTTCTAACGTGTTTATTAAATATCAAATATTGATGTTTCATGTTACGTAATTAAATATATGTCAAAAGGATGTTTACATAGTACCTAATGAATACTAGGAACCTTAAGGTAAATAATGCGATGTACTAACACCTACAGTATATTATTTCTCATCTTGATAAAGGACGTGGTTAGGATCGGAACACGTAAATAAATTAACGAAAGTAAAACGTGAGAGAAATTTTAGATTTAAGCAGAATCTTCCAACAAATTACATTAGAAGATGTTACATTTATACAACGCGTATTTAACTGGATTAACTTGAATATTTGCTTGAAAATTAATATTAATATAGAATACCTAAGCTTTTTGAACATTATAATATATGAATGTTAATTTTGCATTCTACAATCTACACGTACATGTCTATCTTTCAAAATCTTTATCTCTCAGGCATTACCTAGTGGATTTTAAATTAAATAATTAGTAAGGATACGTAATATCAACGTCATCAACATACCAAATTCGATTCCATTAACTTTTTCCAAGCTAAGCTATCGGCGCTGAATAATTATTTGCTTTTTTTAAAATCAGCAGATGAATTTAGATGGAACTCGTATGTGATGAAATGATTATGTTGCAATCTGCTTTATTTAAGTTCCAAAACTGAACGATATGGATACAAAGCGGAATGGGGAATGTTAAAATACATCACGTGACCACTTCGCTCAACCAGCGACAGGTCGTATTCTCTGTTAATGCTTTAATATTCATTATCTTTTTTCATACCAAATGTCTCTGTTTTCCTGTTCAGTTTCAAAAGTTTGGTTTAAAAAAAAACTGCTTTAGAGCTAAATAAGGAGTTTTATTATATACTATTTAGTTTCAAATAATGTTGTAGAAACTACCGCGTAAAATTGTGAAAAATATTTAAAGTCTGATTCTTACGGCACTTAATAAACTAATAAATTAGTATGTCCCAATAATTATTTTATTTATTTTTTTTTTTTTAACCACCTCAACAAGCCAGGAGGTCTAAAGGGAAACAACGTCACAAATACCCAGTTTGAGAAAAAATCACATTTTATTTTTCTGCTCTCACCGGGAATCGAACCCGGAACCTTCGTATCGTGAGTCCAGAGTCTTAGCCATTACGCTACGGAGGCCGCCAATATCGACGATAATTGGATGTTTCCCATGACAGGCTTTTAAATCAATTGATATTTGACTTTAACTCAATAATTAGTATCTCATTGTAAGTTAAATATATTTTTAAATTTAACAGAAAATAAAGTTGAAGTGGTTTTGCTCCACGTTCGCTAAAATTTATTTTAAAATTGAAATTATAATATCTTATGAACGCTCAACACAATAGAATTATTTTATTTTTAACAGAGCACAAATATTATTTTCATATCAAAAACCTAATCCATATGGGTATCCATCATCTTCTAGGATGTACCAAAATCATATTATGTTCTATTCAAATAAATAGAACAATATCCACAATTATTGCATTACGTACACTTAAGACCAGGATCAAAGAAGTGTTTAAAATTAGCAGATAGCAAGATATCCGGCTTGCGATTCGCCGTACATGACATGCGAATGTTTATAGATCCGCTTGGCTATTGTACATACAATCGTCAGGTCCCAAGGCGGAACGATAGGAAAGAAAAAACTCGATAGAACTTCATGGGGTATCGCATAGCTGGATCTTGATTTATATGGCCAGTGAGAGAATTCTGTACACAGAATTTAAAGTCTATCGTATCGCAAAATTTACAAGTGATCGTACGTTTGTGATATATATCGTGGCGCTTAAACTTTTTGTATGTGTAATATCTCAAAAATGTTTCGCAATGTGGCGTGCATTTACGGTCCCTGTATGGCTATCCTCACCCACGTCTACGGAGAAGATCAGTTTTGTGTTAGAGCTTATAACACAAAACTAGGTAACTTTAATAACTGCGCATGCGCACTGATAATTTTTTGTCGTATGACGTATTTTATCTAGTATTTTAATCGTCACTTTACTCAAATGTGACTTGTTGACCACAATCACGTCTTATTTTTCGAATTTGTGGCTTCACAAAGTTTTCCGTGGTCGGAAAACCTAAAAAAAAACACTAAATTGGGGAATATATCAGTAAACAGTGGTAATTTTTTAACATTAGTATTTCTGAGCAGAAGGCGACGACAGTGTAAAGTTTATCTATTGGAATAGGGAAAAGTATACATTTCCCGCGGACAGAGAAACTTTCTCGGGGGTCTATCCTTGAGACAGAATTGGGGCACAGCTCTCTGTAGTAGGTACAGTGTACAAATATACATTTCCCACAACCCTCCCCTCCGCCTTCCCCTGTTACCCCTGGGAATACCTCCTCTTGTGCTCCATGTCATGTACAGTCTTGGTGAAGGATTCAATTACCACGCGAGGGAAACAAATCTGTTTTTCTTATGTTCTCCTAGTATAGAAAAGTAATAAAAGTTTAGTTTTCCCCGATTTTCCTCTGTTTTCAATAAATATATAAATGTCTCTTTTTTATTTTCTTTCTACAGTCAAGCTTTATCCAAAATTACTTCTTAAATTGTCTCATTTAATTTCAAACATAATCATCTTCATCATATTAGCCCGTGAAGGTCAACTGCTGTATATAGGCCACCTTTTGCCGGCTACACTCGCCATACACCTTCGCCATACACAATTTTCTATCAAATTTCTTAATATCGTTCACTCATTAAACATTGTAATTTAAATAAAATATACTTCTTTCATTTTATATCCCTACAGAGCGTAGCAGATATTCGAGCGTTTAAATATATACCTACTCCCGTCTTGGGATAAAATCCAGACTTGTGTACAAGTATTTGAACACGCCCAAAATGTTGTACAATATACTTCTACTACTGCTTTCCTTTATCCGCACACAGTAATTAGAAAAAAATTAAAAAATAAACATACATTTTGATTCTGTGATATTTAAGATGTAGAAATTTTTTCAAACCTCAACTTCTACGTTTTTTTGTTTTTTTTAATCATCTTTACACTAACACAGATATCAAAGTATGGCATATTTCTAATAAGTGCATCAAAGCAGAATTTTCAAAGCAAACCTCTTCCATTCTTATTGTGTAAATGTTTTTACAAGACAAAAGTCGAATTTTAGATGACGGCCATATCCAAAATAATTCAGAGATAGAAGTCCAAAGTTTAACGGTTCAGTCATATTTAAAATAGTACCTAACATTCAAGGCAAAATGATAATTACTTATTCACAGCGACTTGGATACATTAATTACGTCTAAGGTGTGACTTTACTTTCCACGTTTGATAAGTATTTTCTTTCTATGTACTATGCCTGCAAGATACAACACGTAATGACATTAAGCGTGAAATTCACTCAGCATGATAATGAGACTTAACAAAGTCATCTTTGTGTGTCTGGAAGATAACTATAGCCTCTTACACGATATCTGGAAAACGTGGCTATGGAAGAAGTCTGCGAAGAAATAACACAGTTTCATTTTCTGAAGAATAATTAAAAGCTCTAGGTAAAATTCAAACAGTACAAAATCGGCGTTTATTTTCGCTTCGTGACTGATATACACAATAATCATTGAATATATTATATAAGAATAAAATACATTTTTTATATTTATTTTACATTAGATCACATTTGCCACAGGAAGGTTTGATTCCGATATTGGAAAATCTCTTAATTATGATATATTAAAGATAGTCCTAGTACATATGGAAAAATTTAAACTTAAAAATAAAGAACCAGTTAGTTGGTTAAACGTCAGATTTATAGAACGAGTTAATATTACAACAACGTGTGTTCAAATACTTGTACACCAATCTGGATTTTTTCCATGACGGGAGTAGGTATACTTGATTTTTATATCTCTACAGAGGTTTTCCGTATTCCAGAATTAAAAAATTCCACCTCATCTCTGTAAAGATATAAAAATCAAATACAAAGTGTTTTAAAACTCGTAGTACAACCCCAAAAACTGGTGAATGTACATCATAATTGGAGTCGAATGTGTAATGTGACTTTTGAATGTAGGTTTGAAAAAAAAAAATCTTTTCATAAAAGCTTTCATAAGTACCGGCAGATTAAGTAAAATTGTATGAACTATTATCAAAATGCGGTTTTTTTTTTATTTTCTTGTGGTTAGTATTAAATTGACAAAATAAATAATATTTTAAAATCAACAAAAAAAAACAACTTCTTAATCAATTTTATCGAAAACTATGAGTCAAATAAAAAAAAAATATTCCACAAAATAGATTCCACAATCCCCGAGCATGAATAAATAAATAATTAAATATAAAATAAATGACGATATTTCCAAGTAAGCAAGACTTCCAAATATCAGGATTGTATCAACAAACAGTGGAATTTAAATATCTTTAAAATAAATAGAGTTTCCTCAGCTTAACATCCTAATTACTGTTGTTCGTGTCTTGTTTCACTCCGAGTCGTTTATTCGGAGCAAACTTTAGCCAAATATACGTGGAAATCCGTAGACCCTGGTTCCATTGAACAGCTGGTGGAATAAAACTTAAGAAAGCAAACTGGAGTCTGTAATCCGGTAATTAAGGATGATGCAATAATTCTAAGTACAAAAATCATATAAAACCAAGTGTACAGTTTCACATACAAGCTGTCTAACCTAGAAATTTTGAAGTTAAATTTATAAGCTACATTTTCCACACCTCAACCAATTACATTAATAACACAATCTAGTCAATCTGAATTTACATTTGCCATGAAGACTACCTCACTAGTTGAGGGAATATACAATAATAATTTTGATAAATCAATTAATTTGCACAAGAGTTAAAATTATAGAAAACATCGACTAGCATACGGCAATCTCGCCTACTGCTCTAAACACGCGGAGAATGCCCGAGGTCAATTTGCATACAGGTGGCGTGCTCGACGGTCTCGGAAGCTGAAAGACAGGATCCGTGGAGATGAAGAATGGACTTCGATGACTCGATGAATATAGTGCGCTTTCAAACAGCACGTGGGTACAAAAAAATAACCGGGCAGCTTTATAAGTCGTGAAGTTTGCCAGGATTGCGTGGTTCTCGCCATCAGCGACGACCCAAACCATACGCGTCCAGCGATTTAAACTCCGTATCAACGGATAAAATATTGAGAATAATGTTCATATTCAAGGGACAAAAATGAAGGGGAAGTAAGGAAGCCCTAGTGATTGGAAAAAAACACAGTAATTAGGCAAGCCGTGGTGTTATGTTAGGAAAGTCTGATGCAGCAAGTGGTTAAAACTTACGGTTCCCTAGGACCGGGCTTCTCACGGATACGGCGTCACCGGCATCCGGGATTTCGCCGTGATTCTACAACACGTCAACTAAGCTGGTGTCGGCGGCCATTTTGCATAGCCAACCTCGCCGTCACAGATAAAACTGTCGAGAGGGACAGTGTTGCCACTTTAGGAAGTCGACGTGAACTCCGGGGCAGGTACCTAGTACCTGACTCGGAATTCACAACGTTACAAGGTACCTATTCATCGTATTATTTATTAAAAAATACATACATTATTTATTTTATAACAGTTAACAGTAATATGGAGCAATAAATAATATTATACATAATAATAAGCATAATTTTAGAAATTTATCAAATAAATCGGTGCCCTAATAGTACCTACAAAGTTTTTCGAAGTAATACTTTGCCTGCGATGACTTGCAATTAATTTAGACCAGTTACTTTTTCTGCGGATTTTTCTGCCTAAGCACGGATAAGTTATATTTTAGAAAGAATTGAGACAACATTTTGGGCGTATTCAAATACTTTACACTAATCTATTTTTATCCCAAGACGGAGTTAGGTATATATTTAATTTTTATATCCCTACAGAGATGAGTAGAATTTTTCTTTATTGCAGAGTCATCTGCAGGCGATTACTAAACTACTTAATTTAACTCGTTCAGAGTATTAATTAAAAAAAAGTAATCTGCTAATAAATTACTTAACGTCAATATCAATGTATAAATGGAGCTTTCAACTCGCTGTGGATGATTCTAAATTCGTAACATATATACAAAAATCAAAATGTTACCTGGTGTGGATTTTCGCTAATAAATGGAATGGGAATGTTGTATACATAAATTTCCATTATTAAACCACCAATAAAAAATTCATAAGCCCCTGTAAACGCTCGAATATCCATATTCCTGAATTTGTTTAAAATTCTACCTCAATCTCTGTATGGATAAAGTGAAATATAATTATTTCACAAAATAAACGGTCGAAATAATATATTATATATAATCAAGATAATCAACGGTAAAGAGTCTTCAGATAGGGAAAACAATACGTTAATTTACATGAAATCGTTAAAAAAGAAACTTTTTTATTTCATTAATATAATAAATCCTGTGCCTTCCTACTATAGAGAGTTAGAAAGTCCCAAAAAATTTAAATTTACATGAATATAATAAAAAATTTGGAAAACTTTATTATTTAAAATATAATAAGATCGATGAATAATCTTGGCACTCATTTTTTTAAAAATTTTAATGCTACCAAAACTTAGTTAAATTTGAAAATTTACAAAAACTCGATATGAAGAATCCTTATTTTGGCATCCTCTCCACATCCAATCATTAATAGCTTATTTACTAATACAGTTTATTACATTTCGACTTGATGTTCAGAATTTACAAATATTTGATATGCGAATCAGCAAATTTAACAAAATCTGTTTAATAATAATAATACAACACATCTTCCCTTCGCTAATTTTATGAGAATTACAAAAATCCAATTGGAATCTTAATTTATTACAATAAACCATCCAGACGCAGTATTTATATTTATTGAAATATTATTTATGATGATTTTATTAAATACGAAAAAAAAGTTCTGATTTTTTAAATATACATACAATGTTTTACAAAAACACACGAACTTAATACAAAACACAACTTTTTATTTCCCAATGAAAAAAAAATAATAATATGTAATTTTACTAGTTATAATGGAACAGTTTTTGCTTCATTGCTTTCTTGATGTTATCTGGAGCAAAGAATTACGAATTCGACGCATTTTGTAGCCAGCAGCATTTAAAGGTTTACTTAATGATATAATAATAATGATAACCCTTTGATTTAAAATAACATATTGAATTATAAAAATGATAATTCGTGACTTTTTGTCCACTGAGTTTATTTTTTTGTAAAATTTTAATAAAGGTAGCAAAAGAAACCTCTCATACAAGTGTTGGGGAACAAATTTTCAATACTAAACGTGATCTGATTCCAAAATTTTATGGGGTTTTGTTTACACGAAATAAAGTAGCTTTTTTTACTTTTGTAGACATATTCAGAGCTTAATATTCAGCAAAGCGCAAAATTGTTTAAAGTATTAGAAAAAGTCATTCCATTAATGCTTCATAAATTTTAATCCCAAATCTTTGTACCTACAGAAAATACCATCATTTCGACTTAAAAAAATATTTAAAATCCCATGTTGTTTAAAAGTACTTGCATTAGTCATTGTGGATCTTGTTGAAAATGACTGCCCATCAGAAAATTCATTGTCTGGCCCCCTGTATAAATATTACTGTCTACTACTACCACTACTTTTCCTTCTCCGCACCCAATGGTGCATAGGGCAGTTCTGCATTGTCCGATGTCGTGTAAAAAATAAACTCAGTGGACAAAAAATCTAAGTGTTTTATTTATATAATTCGACATATGACTATATGAGCAACTAACTAACCATCACAAGATTTTCCCTAAGGGAGCAGGGAAACATTTCTTTTACTTCTTCCACATTCATAACTGTTCTCATGCACGCACTCCGATTATTCTGACTGTTCACACATGTTGTTCTCGTTTTTTTTCAACTTCTACATACAGAAACACTCGCAATACAACTTTTTTCGACGTTTTTTCATTACGCATTTGCTCCACATGACTGAACGTGATCATCGTAAAGCCTTTTCCTGATTTGCTTTGCATTCGGCTCTAAATTTCTATACACCTATCATACATAGTTTTACCACACATTCGCCTGAATGATCAAATAACATTTCACCGTTTTTTGTTTTTAATTATTTTTTTTAAACTTTATAACGTTGTCAATCTATGCACGTACAGTTTTATGTCATAGCGGCCTGTATTGGCCTATATGCGAGTAATACAGAGCACGCTTG
This sequence comes from Micrasema minimum, assembly GCA_022494985.1. Classification (NCBI taxonomy): domain Eukaryota; kingdom Metazoa; phylum Arthropoda; class Insecta; order Trichoptera; family Brachycentridae; genus Micrasema; species Micrasema minimum. The sequence continues at coordinate 36,717 of JAGVSP010002271.1, read as the reverse complement.
TGATCAAATATAGGAGCAATGTGATATTTATAGTTTGGATGGTTCCAGAGCTTTTGATGAATCCTTTATTGAAGTCATTTTTGGAACATTGTTTAATCCGAACACAAACTGTCCCACTTTGACAGCGCTTGTGCTCCATATTGGTTATATCGCTTTCTACAACAGTGTTCACAAGTCTGTAAACTGTAGACTGATTTTTTTTATATATTTAAAGAATAATATGCAATCATAATATTATATGTTTGATTGTTGTCAACTAACAAATTTAATTAGTAAACGAGTGCTTGGTCGAGTTACCCGTAGTAATGCACTATTTTACTGTAGCCAATCATCGACCAATTACAATGCTAACTCACCGATACGAAGAATGCACGCACTGGCTAACAAGTATACTAACAATATTGATTTTTTTAACACAAATCTAGTGCATTTTAGGGGAACAGTGTCTGGATGCCATCTCTGGCGGTAATGAATAGCTACCTACTGTGTTATCATTTAAAAATGTCTATGTAAAAGCCTTATGGGCGTAAAAACAATATAATAAACAATAAAATATGTGCACATATTTCAATTTGTTAATACTAATTTCAATAAAGCCTAAGCGGCTTGTGCTTGAAACTAGGAATCAAGTCGAGGTGGCGTGAGGGTTCAAACTGAGGATCTCTAGACTTACAGACCGTGACTTTACCACTGGGCCACCACCCGTTCAAATGTTTGGGGAAAAAATCCTTAAAGCGGTAGCGCGTTGGGCTGCTTTGCATGAGGTAGCGAATTCGATTCCCGACGGGGTCAGTATGAAACAGATATTTCAAAGTAGGTATTCTCATAAAAATATTTATTTTTCTATATTTTAGACTTGACCTGGAGCGTAAGACTGATCATTTTGCCTATCAATATAAAATGCACTGGTGCACCAATGCAGTAACCTTTACACCATTTGGTGCGGATAAAGGAATGTAGTAGTCTGGTAATTTTAGTTATAATACAATTATGTTCTATTGATATTTTTCCCATTTTAGGGATTTCAGACTTATGACTTCCGACCATCACTGTCGATGTTTTGTATTCCCATACACTATGGGTGCCTATAATAAACAGCTTTGAAGCGGTTCTATACATCATATCAGAAACATACTATCTACTCGTTCATACATCATATCATTATTCCTCTAGCTTACTATGCATCCGGGTTGTTTGTGCATACAAATTTACATTCTAGCAAAGGAGTATGCATACAGATGATCTCAGATTTCGATAATAAATTTACAAGTCATTAAAAAAATATCGTATAATCTTTTGCTTCACTGATCGAATGTAAAAAATATTAAGGTTCAATATTAAGGAAAACTCTAAACAAACGGCACTCCGAAATTAGTATTATTATAATCATAAGCTCCATTAAAAAAGACAAGGGTAGTTGTACGTATAAAAAGTAAAGGTAAATGTTACTGTTCTGGATTATTGTCAACAATTTACTTTAAGTTCTGTTAATGTACTCCTTATTTAACTAAGGCTTAAACTCCCTTGTTACTGTAGCATTACCAACATAGTAAGTACGTATTAGTATATCTCTTAAGTGTTCAACCGCTCCCACATGTTCCCAAATTACACAGGAAACTCTACGTGGTAATCTAATATTATTACGATACAAATTATTAAGATAGTGACGTATGTTTTTCTTTGTTTTCAGATTGAACGGAATGACACCGAGTGTTTTGGAGTTATTATAACCAACTGGCCCACCTGCAAATAATACCTTACCACAGTGGCTTACTAAGGACATATTTCTTGAACCCTCTGTAACGTATTTTTATCTAGTGTAACCCAAGTGTAGTACGTGGTATCCGATCCACGTTAAATTACTGACTGATTTTTCAGAATAGCTACCTAAATAATATCTTGTATAATATGCTTCCATAACTTCCGGTTTAAGAAGATTTATGTAAAATTTAAGAATTATAATCCACTATTAAATATCATCCATAAAAAGGGTGATTTATCGTTTTTAACTGTGATAAATGTATTTTTCCGCGAATTTCGCTCGTTTCTGTGAATAGTAATCAGGTGATGTTTGATAAAACTGTCACAAGAGACGCCTTATAGTTGTGAGACCACAAAGCTTGCATTACCGTAATTCCAGAGACAAAGTAAGGTAATTTAACAAATTCTCACCGCGAAGATTAAATAAGGCGTCCCTAGGCCTCACAAAATGCTGATCAACCGTTTTTATAGTGACGTCTAATCGACTCAACTTTGAGAAGACAACATCAGATAAATTACGGTCATAAACCCAGCTCCATACATTATACATTATATACACCCCCCAAGGCGTTACATAACTTAAGTTTTGAAGTGTTTCTATATCTCTGAAAAATGTTGTATAGCGTGCTGTGACATTCAGTAAAGCAAACATTTTCGTTTTATTGCCAGATAGCTGTGAACTTGTAGTTAAAGTGGGTCAAATTCAGGGGATTTTTTAGCGGTTTCTGTGGGTGTGAGTGAGTGCTAGGATTGAGGCCCCATTTAGGGGGCGCAGCGCCAGGAGAGCAGGCCAGGGGCCCGCAAGCACCTCTGGAGGCCCTCAGGAGGCAGTCCAGGCAAATCGCAGCCCGGAGGGGACGGAAGGTCAAAGTAAGTATATCATTTTTCTTTGTGAAATATTGTAACTTTCATAAATATTTTCAAAATTTCAAATTTCTTACTTCTTTTTTTTAGAAACTGCGTTTAAACGCATCAATATTATATGTATTTACAGAATATAGTTTATAATACAATATTTTGCTTGTTGTTTTCTCTTAATTTTTTCTGCTGTTGAAATTTATTTTATTAGTTTACTAATTATTACTTTTTTGTTTGTTTTTATTACGAAAGTTTTATACAAGGTAAGTTGTTTCATGAAAATGCGTAAACATTAAAAAAAAAACAAGTGAAACACAATAACCAAAACCGTAATAAAAATTCTTGATTGCTGATGCCTAAACAGTTAATATAACAATTATTTTTCAATTAGTTTATAACTAAATTACCGTAAAGGTTTTGCAGGTTTGCTGCTTTAAAACTGCTTAGCAGTAGCGGAAATTCAATTAAAAAAATATATATATAATATTAATTAATAAAAAAAATTAAAAAAAGGTAGTTTATACAAACATGTAGCATAATCAAATTGTGTCTTTTTCTTCTACTTTCGGACTTTTCGGACTTTTCGATCTTTTCGGACTTTTGTAATGACATTTCTCGTATTGTTTGTATCCTAAACATAATATTTACTTAAGTAGTCTTACACTGTTCTGCATAATATCTACAATCTTTGTCAAATGTTACTTTTTAATAATAAGTATGTTAACAAAACCAAAATATGAAATTTAGCGTGATCGCGTCATCCTCATTTATAAAGCACCCTATAATAGTTTCAAATTTAATTCATATCATGAAAATCACCATTCTGATATCCGCCATGAAACAAGTTTAGTGTCCATCTCTATTGAAGTGTAGACTTTTCAACAACTTACAAGAGTAATTACTGTGACGTAACTCCAAGTACTTACCGAACAAACTTAATCCATGAAATTCATGGACCAAATTACTTTGAAGCTCTCGGATGGCTGTCTAAATAATGTGCTTCGTGGTGGCTTTGACGATTTCGAATCCAAAGTCAAGATTTTTATCTTGAATGAGATTTTGTAGGTAGGTACCTAATTTTTATTTTGAAAACAAAATATAAGTTTTATTATCGCCATACCTACATTTATTTATATGCAATTTCGTAATCCAATCGGTATAAAACTTCATTCTGAAACATGTCATTGAATACAAAAATCATCATCTTCATCATACCATATCCGCTCCCTATGTGGAGCATATGGATTCCACAAACTGCCTCCAGGCCAAGCGACCAACTCAAGTCCACGTATCGCATCTCTGACGCAAACTGCCGACGAATTGTTGAACAATGGACGACCAGGACGCCGAGAACCTGATGCCTTGTAAAATAGGCAAGCAATAAAAATAAATAGGCTCTCGGGAGGCATACGTAGTATATGGCCTAGCCAACCGAAACGCCTTCGCCGGATGACAGTTGATACCAAGGGTTACTGTGTCCGTTGCCTTAAATACAAAAATGCTGAAATATTACGGAAAGTACGTGCATAAAAAAAAAATAATAAAAATGTACTTATGATCAGTTTACATTTTGTAGTATAACTCGAAAAAGGTTTTATATTTTTTACTGTGGGAATTCAACAATATTTGTAAATACATAATATTATGTATGTACCTAGATAAAAGTGAACACATTATAAAGCAAAATATATAGATCCAACAGAATTTAGGAACCTAACATTATAAATTAGTTTGTAGAATTGCATTTTATATAAATTAGTACAGGTATTTAATTAAAACAAAATATATAGTTCTATTTTTTACAATAATAAGTAAACAAATGTCGCATTTCGTTTTCTTACGAAAATTTCTTTGAATAGGTTGTTTGAATTATGTATCAAAAATGGAGGAGAGTTAATGATAACGTTTTTATATTTTAATCTGGATAGTTATTACTGTATTTGCTTTTTATTCATTAAGTTTATTAGTATTATTTATCAATATTATTCTGAATCAAAGTCTGAAATACAAAACGATTTAATAATTCAACAGAGGCCATACTGTTACCTGTTGTTTTCAAATGTTTTAGGAAATTTAATTTAAGATTTAATAAACATTTAATTAATTTAAAGCTCCGGATGTTTGGAGCAGATATTCAGATTGGAATTTGAAAATTGTTAAATTGAAAACAAACAGATTTTGCTGTCGAAAATTTGCTTGGTCGTCTATTAAAACTTCAGAACTTATTTTCAGGTGAATTTAATCAGTCAATACTCAGGTCTTTTAAATTTAAAGTATTTACGTATCATTATTATCGAATAATGCCCTAAAAAGTCAAAGCTGATAGCGAATCCTATCGTATCATTTTAACAAAAGGAAGTACTATGGATTCTCACAAAGTAAATGCAATTTCCAACCTGGTTGTGCTTCATTTCAAACTTTTTTGTATTTTAGTTTGCGCATGCGCATTTAGCATAATAATAATTCTGTACATCTGTCTAGTAGTGAAATGGTTAGGTTGGGTTAGGTTAGGTGCATAAAGTCCTTTGTTCCATATGAAAAACATAAAGAATGCAACAATAATTATTTTCGTTTTTTTTTCGTTTTATAGCTTTAGAGAAAATGAGCCGCTTGTATTGTTTTCAAAATAATGATTTAACTTCTTATGTTCCCTAATTCCAACCTCAAAGTTTGCTATAATTACCCTTGTTTTGTGGTAAAGTTGTCGACATTGCGGGAATCAGCGTTGTTATTCCTTCACGCGGGAATACTAATATCTCTAGAAATATTTCTCTACTCCGCCTGTTTTCATATAGAAACCCGCAAACACGTGATTCCAACTTCAAACACACTCTAAGAAAGACGGAAACGGATATCCAATCGGTGATGAAGCCGCGAAATGTGGCTATAATACAGAATGGAGATTGTATTGTTTCGCAATCTGGAATCTCAATTTCCTGTTTATAATTATGTGACCATATATATTAATCTAAATCTTGGTTAAGCTAATTATTTTGAACAAGGAAATACTCCATCACTTTTCCGGTATTGTGTAAGAGATGTTGTCACTTGTGCGCTAAAGTTTTTGGTCTAATTTATTTTATAATTAAACTTTAGAATTAGCCAACTGTTATTAACTAACTAACCATCAAGCCATTTTCTCGAAGAGGTAGGCAGAGAGAATTTAACGCCGCACCACTCTGTCCTGGCACACTTCACTTGCTTCCTCTACATAAATACATCTCATGAATGCACGCCGATTATTCCGACAATTCTTAAGATCACTTTTAAGCACTTGTTGTTCTTGACTATGCCATGTCTTTCACATCATGCATTAGTTATGGTTATGTTAGAGGATTTTCTTTAACTACCTCAATAGATCAGGAGGACCAATTACAGAGAGGGAACTACGTCACAAACACCAAGGCTTGAGAAAAATCACTTTTAATATTTGTGTTCTCACCTGGAATCGAACCCGGAACCTTCGTATCTTGAGTCCAGCGTCTTAGCCATTACGCTACGGAGGCCGCTATGTACTTTATCGTGGGTTCATATTATGTTTTATTTATTAGTGTAACTTATAGTCTTGGAGTGTTCATTTTATAAAATTCGTTTCTTATATTTCATTCAAAAATAATTTTAACATATCACAAGAAATCAGCCATTGCAAATTCTGAAATATTAAAATCAGACGAAAATACGTATTTAAAACAGTGATATAGTTTTATAAACGAAAATTAGATTTCCTTTAAAGTGCAAAATCCGCGTCTCATATTTGATCCTGAAATGAAGCTACTAAATTTATATTACACTGCACTGTATAAAAAATATCTAAAATTTCGTTCTGCTATTTTTTACTTCCTTAAGACTTGCGTGAAACTTTTTGTGAAGTTGCTAAGTTTATCAGAGCTTTTAAATGTCTAGCTTTTACAGAGCAACAGTATTCAACGTAAAGTGCACTTTGGTAATAGTACTTCAGATCCTGTCACCACTCCTTACACTTTAACATTACGCTACACACATGTCGTGGCGGATATGGCTGTACCGCTTTTCGCTGTTTCAACAAAGAAAATGGAATTTTCACGGCGAAATCAACGTTTTACGCAATTAAATTTTTCAGAAATATTCGTTCTGAAGCGTTTTAAATTAATGAAAAATTCACATTTCTCACTCAAAAATCCACTAATTTTGTAGACGATGCTCCACATTTTTTAATTTAAAAACTGTTCTTTTCGAAATCTGAAATAAATTAAACATTAGCAGTTTTGGCTTTTGAATCAACCAATCTGGTAAAATCAACGTTCCACACTTAAATTTCAATACGCTGTTTTCGTACTCAATTCAACATCGTATTTTAACAGTCAGTAATATTATTTATCAAATAACATTGCATTCTAAAATTCTGAATACAAGTCAATATGTAAATTTGAAAAATCATATTACGCTAATTTATTTCTATTGTAATGAAATTTTATTTTCTAGAAAGTTACCCCAAGGTTTTTTATTTTTTGTTACATTCACTTCAGAAATTTACTTTATATTGACTTGAGGGTATTATTGCAGCTTATATCAAAATTTATAAACCTAAAAAGCCCATTTCGTGTATTTTATCTAAACTTAGATATAATTTCATATAAACCGAAGCTACTTTACGTCCCAGAGAGAAAGACCGGTATTAATCTATGATAACTTAATTTTTATTAACATTAATACATTCGAGTGAATTTTCAATTAAGCAATGGTTTACTCAAACCGTTTATTTACGTTTGAAACCTGTGCATGAATTAACAGCCCTAATTAATTCCTAAATTATTCTCATATTACGCCAGTTAAGTGATCAGATTATTTACACCTATCAATATAACATTGAATTGTATTGAAAAATGGTTTTTTGATTGATTAATTAATACACTTTTATGATTCAACATAAAGTCTTACTTTAATTCCTCATGTCTGAAATGATACATTTTTGAGCTGCTTTCAACCGATGAGTATTAAATAACTATATTGAATAAGGTTTAACTTTTACTGGTTTACCTCCTACAGAACATAGATAGATTTATATAATTTTATCATTATTTTTCCGATTTTTAATAGGTTTATCAATATTAACGACAAACGACGGTTTTAAAACTGTAACGAAAAACTACGGATGACTCACAAACGCTATTCATAAAAAAGCGTATTTTTACATCCTGGTTGTATAGAATATTTACCTTGATAACAACTTTATTTTTCATATCTCTACACAGATAAAAAAGCTTTTTACAAACAGGAATATGTATATTCAAGCGTTTACTTCGCATATGATTAGTCTTTGGCTGGTTTAAGTGGTGCCACTTTACGTATTACAGCATTCCCCATTCCAGTTATTGGCGATTAATTACACCACCTAATTTTTGGATTTTGTAGAAAAAAAACAAAAAAATATATTTACAGTCGTATAATTTTATTTAACTTCAAATCTGAATATTATTTTGTTAAATCGGATTAATTTCGATACAGTAAACAAGTTGATTAACTTGACGCTTTAGCTACCTAAATTTATATAAGATTACTTCATCTCTTGCTTTCGGTTTATACTTAAGTTTAAAAAATGTTTTTGTGAAGTTTAAAACGTGAATAAGGAAGACCTGACAGGCGTCGAGTATTTCCAAAAGTTCCCGTGAAAGTTGAGATGACAAATTTGAAAGTTTAATAAAGTTTGGTGGCCTAAATCTTTTGAAATAGAGAACCGTATTTTCGCCCACATATCCGGAAGACAAACATGTTGCTTAAATTATTTAAATGTGTTTTTTGTTTAGTTTTCAGAATGGCCGACTCATGACCCAGGTGGTCCTCCGGACGCGGGTAAGCAATCTTTTTATTTATTTTTATTTTATTTGAAAAACCAACAGAGACCAATAACTCACACCGTGTAACAAAACTCGATGTAAGCGGGTAGTAAATATGATGTAGATTCACTAGTTTTCGGGTTGTACTTCGAGTTTTGTTGTATGTATAAGTAGACTTCACATTGATTGAAAAAAGCTCCAATTATAGGTTTTTGCAGAATAATCTTTAACAATAACAAAAAAAGACAATTATATTCACAACTGTTTCAGAAATTTGCCTTTAAAACTATAGTTTTTTATTTAAGTCATTAACGTATACTGATTCTGATTACACTTTTGTGGGATTCATGTGCTTCAGATAGAAAACAAAAATGGATTCATGATGCTTAAATGCATTAATTGTACGCAATAAAAATACTAAGAGTTTACGCTAATCTAAGAAAAAAGTTTTTTTTATAAAATATTTTAGACGAAAATCTTTATTATTCTAAACATTTATAATATTATTTGAATACACTTACGTATTTATTTAACAAGTTAAGAGAAAGATTGAAGAATTCACAGTTATAGTGTACATTCATTAAAACTTGTTATAATATTAATAAATAATCATTCGCTCTAGTCTTGGACGACTATTAAATTCATCCTTCACTACTCTAGTCTTGGAGCGACTATTTAATTCCTCCTTCACTACTCCAGTCCTGGAGCGAACGACTATTTCTTCGAGTGAGTTTAATGAATGTGCATTGTAACTGTGATTTTTCTATCTTTCTTTTAACTTGTTAAATAATAAAGTAAAAACATAGAGCATTTTAAATCATCGCTTCATTTTCTGAAGAATAATGTAAAAATTAACATAAACTTGTATTTTTCAACTATTCACTAACGTAAAAAATGACATCTATATAAGTTGTTTCCACGAACCAAAATATCTTAGTCATTGTTATATTCCTAGAACAATAAATGCTGTAATACGTTTATATGGTAAAATAATAGTAGTGATACAAATTTTCAACAATATGTATTATTATTAGAGGTTTATATCTGTAAATTATCAGATCATCAATTTAAACTCGCAATTCGGTACTATTTGCCAAGGAAAATAGTGGCTTGCCAAGAGTTATTTACAATAATAATAATAACAAATGATGTTGATTTTAGCTTTATGTTTATCAATCATCATCATCATCATACCATATCCGCTCTCATGTTGAGAAAATGCATTCCAAAAACAAAATAAACATTTATTAATCAAAACAATTTTTTATGTGGGTACAATTTAAGACAAATGATATTCATCGTCTTATCAGGACCTTCCGATCGTATTTTTTTAATCTATAAAAGCATATTTATTCAATATAATATATAATTATTTAATAATTACACTACAATACTTTTGCCTTATGTTACTCATCATTATTTTATATTGTTATTTATTTGTTTATATTTTAATGTTATGCACAATGCACACACACAGAGAGCTATCTTTAATAAAACAACAGAAATCTTTAGTAAGACAAAATACATTTATGTAACATAGCACCAATCGAGTGCACAAGACGATGTACAAAGTAAAAATCTGAAGAAATCAAGAGTGAGAAAACGGAGAAAATGTTGTCTTATATTTGTAGATTTTTTTTTTCATATTCATTTCCTCTTTACAATTTATGTGCATTGATTTTCTATTTTTTATAATATTTGTCTTGTAAAAAATACTCTTTGGGAGTATTTTATTTAGAGGATTTGTAAACTTCTTCTTTCATATCTCTTGTTTCTTGTGCTGTTCTGTAGTACAATGCATTGTAGTTTGTAAATTCCATGATTCTTTTTTAGAGCTTCTTCCAATAAAAATTATCTATAAAATATTTTCTTATGTAAATATGTCAATTATGTTTAGAACAGTTGAATATTTCACTCGTTTAAAAATATTTCTAAATGTGTTGCTTGTCAATATTTATATTAAATTGAGATTATTTATATGCAAACATTTCTTCCGAAATCGATGCCAACAGCGCAAGGCAGCTGAAATATAATGTAAATTTATTAGATTTTCCATTTTCATATAGTAAAAATTTGGTTGGTTGGAAGAAATTGACACGAGGCAATAAACCCGGCAATGTACACCAACATAGAATACATAGCTAAATAATATATTTTTACATCTTATACATTTTTTAAATCCACTTTCTCACATTATTTATTTGAAGATCTTTGTCTTTATGATGACATTGCTAAAATACTTATTAATTTATAATTACTGTTTATAGTGACAAAACTTGTGTTAGTTTTATAAGGACTACCGTATAGTTATTTCTTACAATAAATAAAAAAAGGGAAAAAAATCTCGGTAAGTAAAAAATCTAATGATCCTCTACAGTCGACGTATTTGTAAACACTTTTCTTTTTCAACTGGTCCCCCATTAAAATGTTGGTTACATGTAGTTGATTGCTAGAGAGTTGTCGCTGTTACAGTGTTGCCTTTCCTTAATTTTTCCGCGTAGGTATTCTGTCGTTTAGTTTAGTGTAGAAATCACTTTACCGGCAATCAAAAAGAACTAAGTTTAAATTCTGGAGCGAACAGTAACCAAGCGATTTGATGAATACACCTCGTAATCATAATTAGTAAACCTTTATATTTCTCTTAATGCGCTAAATAAATTTATTAGTGATCTAGGACGCGACTTGTTATAAGTTTCTATAACTTCAGGAAACTATACACCAATATGCGAACTGAAAAGCTAGTAAAGTTATCTGGAATGGTTGGTCAGGTTTCCGCAAGCCAAAAAACTTTCCTGTTTATGGTTTTTCCGCGTCAGAGCATAAGCAATTATATTAGCGAGTACACTGGAGGATGTTTCGACACTATTTAAATTCAAATATATGGTAATTTACGCAAAAAGTTTAGCGATAAGTTCAGAGATAGTGTTACAAGTGTGGGCTACAGTTCCGCCGATCAGGGTAATAATGGATTACAAATGCTATTAATTAGGGAAAGCATCGCTAGTTCTATAATTTAATTAGGGTAGAGCAAATTTTGGTTTGGTGGGGTTCGTTGGAATCGGTTTCGAGAACTGATGTTACTGTACGCCTTTGATTTATTATTAATTAAGGCACGCAAAAACAATGTAATCAGGAGGTTCATAATTTGGTGATTTAGGTATGGATTTGGCTACAAAATTTAAAAAACCCAAACATTATTAATTAATTAACAATCTATCTGCTACACATTTTTAATATTAAAAGTATTTTAGATATTTTTTTTTAAATTTGGGGAAAGAGCTCAATTTGTGTGTTTCACATAAGTATATAATCATAAGTAGCGTAACAGCGAACTTTATTTTTACCTATTTTACTTAAACTTGTTATGACGGATTTTTGTATTCAAATATAATTTATTAATAACAGCCTAACTTTTTTAAACAAAATTGATTGTGTGTTTGTTTGGCCTTATTAGTAATTTGCGAAATCAAACAAATTAAATTGTGTGACATTAACAATTAACTACTGTCTCCAGGGTCTACATTGTATTTTTCATGTAAAAATATATTTATAGATTTTTTTTTAATCATGTCATTATTATTTCGTATTTTATACGTAAAAAAATGTTCGATTGGAAATAAGACTATAATGAAAACTATACTATATAAAACAGTGCGATGTTCCTTTGAAAATTCCAGCAAAATTCCTGACAATATTATACACTGACTTTATCATACCTGCCTGACTTAATCGCCTACCAAAACCCCAGAACAAAGCCAACTAGCTAAATGCAAAATGTCAACAATTTGATTCAGTTGAATGCAACCTATCTAACAATAATAATACCCGATCAAAACTTAATTATTAATTCCGGCGTTAGATAAGTCGTTATGTAAACTGCACTATTATTAACTTGAAATGGGTAGAGAGATTGGCAAGGTTTCAATTCTCAACAGGAATGTAATTAATTAATTCAGTAACTAATTTCAGCTTAAATGTGTTGTTAACAGTACCTATTTACTAAATACCAATTATACAGGATTCTGTTTCATTGATTCAGCAGGTGACTATTGAGCAGAAACCAATAGGAATGCATATTGCACGTAACAAGTAATAATTCACTACCTGTTTACGTCGTAAATTTAATTTACTACATTATCCTTCGTATTAAATAGCTTACATACTACTACGAGAGCACAATATTTATATATTTATAAAGTAAATGGTCCTAAAATTAACTTACAAAGGTTACATGATAAAAAAGTATGAATTTTTGTACACAAAAAATTAATACTCACATTTTTTTTGAAACATATTCAACCACAGAAAAATGTCGTTTACTCTCTGTACTCTTCTGCATTTTCGTTAACTGTGTCTAAATCTTAGGTTTTGTGCCAAAAATCTGAAGGATGAATCCATTACATAACAAGTTGAATCTATATTTTTCGAATAATATATTCATTTGTTCCTAAAGACTCCATAACGTACTTGTCTTAAGTAAACTCTTTCTAACATTTGGTGTAAAAAAAAATGATTTGGTATACTCGTATTCAATGTATTCACGTAAAAATATTTATTAAGTCCTTTTTTTATCGCTGTTATCCATATAAATTATACTTGATCATATGCGAGTTTCATAAAAAAAGTCAATATGCCACTTATAAATAACAATAATTTAGACGTGAATTTTGGTGAGTGGTAGTTTGTTTTTGTAGGGAATACTTGTTTTTGCATAGTGAGGCAACGGACGTGGCACCTGGTGTCAACACATCTTTATGAATTTTTTTATTTTTTTCCAAAAATTATTGAAAATTAAATTAAATAAAGTTGTTTTTACTCCAAGTGAAATAAGTGTTAAAAAATATGTATACCTGAAATTCGATGATTTATACATAAAAAATTGGAAAATAAAAATATACAGTTTTGCAGTTATAGTAGTAGGTACCTACATATTCTATTGTGTGGATTCGGCTAGTATTTAAAGTAGTTAATAATGGAATCTAATTGGTTTAATAAAACCTTACACTGGAGACGCCGTAATTATTAGTTATAAATGTTTATACATGAATCTGTTAACTATACCCTTTCCATAAATCGTAGCAAATTCCAAATCTATTAATGTAATAAGATTTCTTACTTTAAAGTCTCGTATTTAATTATTTGTCTTCACTTCTCTAGAGGGATTCTGTTTACATTTTCTCCTAACACTACATTGCCATTCAAGGGATGCATTTGCAACTTAAATGAACGAAACAAATGAACATCTTGGATCCTGGCACATCCAATCTCCACTGTCGCCATCAATTTAAAACTTACTGAGATAGACAATACGATGATTGCTTTCTAAACTGTACCTTCATTTATTTGTTAAACACCTTAATTATATCGTTCTTGGTACTTTCAATACATTCGGCATATATTTTAGAGCTTTATTTATATTAAGGCTACATTATTATCTTAATACATTTTGAAAAGACTAGGTATTTTATGAAACCACAAAAAAAAAGTATTAATACAAAGTAGGTTATATTAAGAAACTTGTACGTTGGTTCGGTATATAGAGCAAAAGGATGATAAATCCCGGCTACAAATATTTTTTTTTTGCGACATGCCTGGATGTATATTTATACTGACATAAATATTTTTGATCAAATAAAACAAGTGCTTTATTATGATCGTTTCGGAATAATCCGTTTCGTTTCGAAAAGATGTTTTAATATGGAGTCAGCATTAAAAGTGTGCCAGGCAGGTATAGTCGAGTAAATGTTTTGATAAAGATATAATATAATTTATTGCCTGCAAGACGTTGAATTCATACTATAAAATATTTCAAATAAAATCTACAGTAAATTTTATTCATACTACTACTTTATATCCGCACCCAATGGTAGCATAGGCACTGTATTGGTAAAACAAAGTATTCCCTTATTGTCTTCGATCATTTTATTACATGAAGGCAAGATGAAATCAGTAGGTACGCTTCTCGTAGTACTCGATCAAAAATCTTAAGGTATCACACATACTTAAAATAGTGATTATCGTGAAATGAACTCACCGCACACTCAATAAAGGTATTTCATGTTACAATTTTACCCCCTTTCAAAAATCGAAAATTGCGACCTAGTAGAATGTTTGTAAAACGTCTGCCAAATACTCGTTTTTTTCTGGTGATTGACGTGTACAAAAATAGATTTTTAACCAAAAAAACGAATGTTTTTGTAACTCTTTCATATTATTTCTAATGCTATAGAGGGGCCCTAACGGTCAAAAACCATACTATGATTGTAAACACGAAGTTGGGTATTTGTAGACGCAGCAAAACAAATGCCAATGTTTTACAAATGCAGTAATGCGGCCTTGGCATATCGACAGTAATCAACTGTCACTATCAACAGTAAACATACTTTAATTTACAAATTGATCACCTAAATTAAGAAAAACTGGTAAATAAATAATGTAAATATGTTGTATAAAAGGAAAGTTTTTATATAAAATAATACCCATGTTAGGACAATATATGCCAAAATCAATGTAAATCAAAATAATATTTATCGAAATCAATTACCTGTGAAATGTGACTCTTTTAACACCTTTGACACTCTTACTGCTACAACCAAGCATACTACAATTCACCATCATTACAATTCACCATTGCCGTTTTTGATATCAGGAAGTATCCACGTTATTTTACTAGCAAAGCGACGAATTAGTGACAGTTACGCGTCTGTTGTCAAACAAATAATAATGGCCGCCAGCAGAATGAAGTTGTCGCTAACCAAAAATTTGCAACGCCTCCGCTCTATGGGAAACGGTGAAAGGGCCTCTCTCTATAGCCTGCGCGCGTCATTACTCTAAGATTTTTGGACCACGTAAACTGGATAATACGAGTTTTAAAAAATTGGTCTAGTTCTTTTAGCATAAAAAATTCCCTACTTATTTCGTTTTTATCAATTTTTGGCTTTAATTTAAGAATTCGATCATTTGAATTATCGTTTACATGCGATATACTATGGTTTTAATACCTATGTAGTTACTTAGCCGTCTATTCCATTACATTTATCTCTTAAAATGTCCTAATACTCGTACATTCACTACGACAGCAAGTTAAATTCAACGTGCTTGAAGATTGATAACACTTTGGAAGGTTTTGATCATAGCTTGTATCCGTAATTATATGAACAGCCCCTTATTTAATATTTAATTTGACAATTTATGCGTTTGTTATCATCAAATTTACTATAATCATTTGCACATGACCATAAGCCTGATTCCTTTCAGGCTCTATGTAAGTGTATCTATCCATTATGATCATAAAACAATCATTTGTGTGAATTTATAATATTTTATGAATATTACGTGTACCCTTAAATTTCAATGCTACTTTCAAAAAGTCGTAAATATGTAAATGGCACCAGAAATTTTTAGTGAATTGTTATTTAAATAGTTCTTTTTCAGATTTGTTCCGTAATAAAATAAGCTGTAATGGTAAGTAAACCGTAAACATTCTATCAAAATAACATAGAACAGCGGTTTTATGTTGGTTATTACTTACTTCATTTTCCGTATACCTTTTTTTGTTACCGATCTCATTTATTAAGTTGTAAACTCAATATACGTATCTACCTCAATCCAAAAATTGGTCTGTACCGGGAATGTTTCAGTCGTCCACTATAAATACTAAGAGTCTGTTAATATTGCTGAAAAGGTAATGAAATATATCTCGTTACCTGTTTCTATATATAGGTAGGTACCTACCGCAAGTAATTGCGGATTCAAACCCAAACATCCAAACAGATTACGTACTCAAACGTAAAACTTAGCAAACCCTTTCTAACCTCAATCTGAAATCTAGAAGCTTTTACGACCTAGTTATGTTATAACATTATTAGTTGATATACGGACAGAATCCGTAATAAAGCAAGGTGAATACAATTTTTAAATAGTTTTTCAAAAAACTTTATTTTAAAGTGAGGATGTGGTGTTTGAAAAAAAATATTATTTTAATCAAAGTGGGAGGGAAAGGAAACTGCAAGTAAAAAATCAAATGTTTTACATTATCTGTAATTATTAATCGGCGTGCATGCATGAGATGTATGAATGTAGCGGAAGCAAGGAATGTGTGAACAAAAGTATTATACTAGCCGAATAAATATTTTTTTTACAGCTAAAAAAAATGTACAAACAAACAAATTATATTAATCTAATAGTGCTGTTTTTCGTAAATATCAATTCAACCACAATGTAAACAATACAATACATTTCAATATCATAAACATTTTTTTATCGATAAGTATTTCGGCGAAGGTGTTTCGGCTGGCTAGGCTATATACTACGTACGCCTCCCGCGAGCCTCAACTATGCTCGCCTATTTTACAAGGCATCAGCTTCTCGGCGTCCACTGTTGACAATGAGCTGCGGGACGTGGATCTGACTTGGGGGGATGCACGAGAACTAGCGGTCGATCACTTGGCTTGGAGGCAGTTTGTGGCATCTATATGCTCCACATAGGGAGCGGATATGGTATGATGATGAAAATGGCTTTTGTTTAGGTTTTCGTCACTGGCTATTCATTTTCTCGACATCAAATGAAAAGCCAGTTATATTAATCAATTGACACTCTAACGTACGAAATTTCTTTATTTAAGATAATCAACAACTAAAATATCTTGAAAACATTTTTGTAGTTGCGTAGTGATTTAAAGCAATCCCAGCGCTTCGATTCTGTTAATTTTGTCGAACTACTGATTTTGTACTGAATTCGTATGCGCAGAAGTGTAAACCTTAGTAGAATCGCAGCGCATAAGGTTATTTTTTACTACAGCAAATCGGTTGAAAAACGTCGCAATTTCCAAAAATATGGCTGCAGTACGTTAAAATTTAGATAGAGAGTATTACTAAAATCTGCGCCTTAAAAAGTTGATTGTTCATTTTTTTTTTATATCTTGCATAAAAACATTATTTTTCATTGCCTGTAAACGTCAAATGAGCTATGAGATGTTAACCGTAGGCTTCCTCTCTCAATTTGATGATCGCCAGAACAAAAGTGATAAGGAGTATCAGTCAAGGTTCGGAATAACGATTAACCCAAACGGTCTAATCTCACGGCGGTATTTCAATTTCGGGTTTAAGCGTCGCGTTGGTTAATAGCATAAATTTCACAGAGGAAGTTCAATTGTAAGTTGAAGCTAGAAGCTACACTGCGCTAATTTAACGCTACTTGAGCAGCTTCATCAAAAGTTTTGTAGTTACCCAGTGCTACTAAAAATGTCTGTCAGTTTTTCGGTGCTTTGACCTTGGAAATATGTATAATAAGACAGCGATATGCCTTCATCCTTCATAGCAGAGCCAGAAAAATCAGGTTGAACGTCCAATAATAATTGTATGCTCGACCATTCAAGATTTCAAAAAAAAAATCTTTATTTAAAATACAAAATGATCATTACATAAAAGCACGCGTGTTATCATTGCGAATATTCAAAATAACAAATAACAACGGAAGTCTTAAATCTTAGTTATGCTCTCGTAATTAATTACGAACCTAATTTTTTGATCGGGCGTGTCTTTCGTTTCTCATGAATCGTACCAATTATTAAACTTTCCACTTTTTTTTATATAAAGTGCGCAAATGTAGTGCCCTTTGCACCATTGGGTGCGTATAAGGGAAAGTAGTAGTATTAAAGAAGTGTGGATATGCAACAATAAAAAAAAATTGCAAAATTAGGTAGTTTTCTAATAATTTATGCTTTATTCGTCATAATATATGTACACTTGTATTAGAAATTACACTCAGCCAAAGATTTTAGCTTATAAGGCCAAAATACTCTCATGTACCTAACTAAGCGAATGCTTAAGGAAAATAATCATTCTCATCACTGATTAATATGTAATTAAAAATTATACTTACCGTGAAAAAATACCATGGTTTCTAGTTTAATTAATTGTCTCAAAGGTCTCTTTATAAGATTTCTTCTTCTCTTAAAATAATTATTTATTTTCAGCATTTTTACGACAGAACGATTTATTACGTACTTTTCATATGCTGGGAAGAAAATAATATCCTTACAAGCGTATTTCTGTAAGTAGAAGAAAGTATCACCGTGTGACGTAAATATGTAATCTACCATTTCCAAGTCCAACATTCCTTGATCCAGAAAATATCGCACGTCGACGTAAAGACTGCTGTAAGTAAAAAACTATAGAATGTAACTATGCTTAGCAAATTATTACAGAAAATTAATTTTCTCTTTAATATCAAAATCAAATTGTGTAATACTGTATTAAAAACCTTTTAAGTATTTGTAAATATATATTTTATTTATTATGAAACTACCCAATTAACTCTCTTCTCTCAACTTTTTTCCTTTTTGTACTCAAAACAGAGAAATGAATATTATTTCATCGCGAAACGTATCTAACTCTAATTGGAAGTTTTCAACCACCAATATATTTCAAAATGTTAAATTAAAGATTTAATTGTTTTTTTTTTCTAAATGTTTCTTCGAACCTATTTTATTTTTAAAGAATGTGATAAGATGTGTCTAAGTACTCAGTATTTAAACTACATATTTTTGATTAATAGGAAATAGCTATTCTATCACTTATAGAGTTATACCGTCTGTCCGCCTCGTGGTAGCGCATTTGGTTACCGTGCATGAGGTCGCGGGTTCGATTCCCGTAGGGGGTCAACATGAAATATTTATTTACATGTGATTTTCATAATATTATTTCATGTACCTACTGGTACCGAAGTGTAAGACTGATCATCCGACCTTCATGTAATAAAATGATCAAGATACACTGTGCACCATTGGGTGCGTATAAGGGAAAGTAGTAGTCGTAGTACTTCAATCAAACACTTTTTGTATAATTAGGTACCAATTATTTCTTTTTCTCCCGACCGATTTCAAAACAACGTGTGTTTTAAGAGATAAATTACCATTAAAGAGATTCTTTATATATACAAGGAATAAATAACGGTGTGGAGAAAAAGAAATATTTCTTAGTTAAAAAAAGTGTTCTATTGAAGTCATTTATATTGAATAACTACAAAGTGAGTGCTTTTACAATAAATTTTAGTTTAAATATTTTGATAATGTCGATATCTTGTACTTATGTTGAATATCTTCCTGGAAGCATTGTTATTCAAATAAAAAATTTAAACAATTACACAATTTTCTTTTTGACACTATTTTTCACTCGTGCGATACATCCGTGACGTCACTCGTACGATTGTCGCCGTTTATTTTATGGCGTGTTGAGTTTTGTTATGAAAAACGTGAACCGAAACGTTGCTCTGTCTACAAGCATTACTTGAGACTAGCGTCTGTCTGTGGAGGTGCTAGGGAACTTCTAGGGATGTCTCTAGCACTGAAATCATATAGACAAACTTACCCTTTGTCGACCCTAAGGTTGGTTATGTAATTCAGACAAAGATATTTTTAAATGTTGAAGACAAGTTTCTAAGTAAATTCGAAAAATGTATGTAGGTATATACTCCTTTATTTGCACCACTCACTCACTCAATAACATTTTGAGCATGAGTTATTTTTTATATCAATGTGTTGAAAGTTAATATTACAGATTTTTTTAAACTATTCAGAAGTGTTATTAATTTTCGACGACATAGTTTATAGAGAGAGCATGTAAAAAGTCGGAATAATCGACGTGCGTGCATAAGAAGATATATGAATGTGGAGGAAGCAAGAGAAGTGTGCCAGGACAGAGTGGTGTGGCGTTCTATCCTCTCTGCCTACCCCTTCGGGGAAATGGCGTGATGGTTAGTTAGTTAGTTTATAGGAACGAGTAAATTTTTAAAAATTAACTTGTTTGAGATATTTTTTTATTTTTATTTTTTATTTTTTTTTATTTATTTATTATAAACGCCTGTACAGGCTTTTTTACATAAATATTTGCAAATACATAAAAAATAAAAAAATATAAAATACATAATATGCCTTAAATACACAACAATACAATGCTAGAGTCTATTACAAAATGACTTGACTGATCCAATGCTGGAGTTGATTAGATCAACACCCTCGCACACCAAGTTGCCATTCCTTTGAATCCTATTTATGGTGTAATTATAAGCGTAATTTCTATGTTCCTTCTTTTAATTTTGAAAGAATATTTTTTTTAAAACCTTGTGTTAACACTGCTGGACGT
This sequence comes from Micrasema minimum, assembly GCA_022494985.1. Lineage (NCBI taxonomy): Eukaryota > Metazoa > Arthropoda > Insecta > Trichoptera > Brachycentridae > Micrasema > Micrasema minimum. The sequence continues at coordinate 16,141 of JAGVSP010002271.1, read as the reverse complement.
TTTTGTGGGGTTAACACTTCCCTTGCGGAGCATTTCGGTATTATAAAAGATTCCGCGCGCCTCGCGTGATATGTTTTTTGTGTACCTTCAAAAAGTGATTAAAAATAATAAAAACATGAATATTCCCAAATATTGCTTTTTTATTGACTATTGTTGAAGTCGGGATGTTACAAATTTTCTATGTTCTGGAAATGATCTGAATTGGTGATTTTTTCCCAGATTATAGGGAAAATATATTTCCGTCGCTGCAAATATATCAGTGTAGATAAGAATAGTTAGGAAAAAAATAAACTAAGTGTAATGTAATAATAATTAGTCTATGTAAAATTATATAGTACTAAATAAATATAATAATTTAAAATAATTAAAAAAATTAATAAGTATGTATTGAAATGCTTTTGTGTGATTTGCAATTCTATTACGGAAGAATACAATAATTCTGAGGCTCGTATCTATTATACTGTTTTTATCACTATAAGAGATTAGTTGTAGTAAATACATATCATCGGGACACGAAGGTTAATATAAACCTAGACTTGATTACTCGTTTCATTATTTATTTCCTGCAGAACATTAATTTTTAATTCCTACCTAGATGGATGATGTATCCAGAGTACGGTAAGTGAAAGATTTTTATTACTAAAGACCCAAAAAATATTAACAAGTAAAATAAAAAGAAATAATTGCATAACTTTATTTATCGTCTTTGTTTAGAAAATTTAAAAAAAAACAGTATATAAAACAAGCAGCACGAGTTTAACGACTCTAAACGACGGAAAACAACAGTATAATAAGGTTTACGATCTTAACATTCGTTTAATCTCTTTCTTCAATTTGGTTTATATTATCCCTCATATAAACATACCTACTAGTGCGTAGACATCCGAAGAAAACATATCTGCCACATCTCACAAAACCGACATTTTCTTACCGAATCACCTCTTTTTACGTGGTTTTAAAAGAGCCGACGCGGTACCCCATAAATCTTGTTAATAATACGTCCGTGGAAGAGTTCGCGTTCCTCCGGGAGTCTGCAGCTATAATAGAAGGCGGTAGTCAAAATGCTAATATAAAACCGCACACGAGAAGAGCACTATAATCCCCAATATGATGCAGAATAACAACAGACGAAGCATAATACGTTTAGATTTATTATTATTGCACTAAGTGCTCCAGAACACAGTTTATCAGACAATGAAATTCGTCTTTATAACGCGTTATTAATGAACACTTAACTACATTACGTTAAATTGATATTATTTTTGTATGATAATGAGTAGTTTGTATCTACGCGTTCAACATTTTTATTTCTGTAGCTAGCGGGAATTTCCGCATAAGATTAGGTGTCAAAAATAAATAATTGTAGCTATGTAATAAGTCAAAAAGTTTGTTCTTTGAACATAAATATAATTTCAAAACGTTTTTCCATTACAATGACTTTAAAAAATAGTTTCCTTGTTCTTGAATATAAGACTCTGATTTTATTAATCTCTACCTTGTTGTTTTTTGATGATCTCTACTACGTAAAATAAAAAGCTTTCGTTTCCTAGTACCAATATTACACGTACACGAGTGGAGGCTGTTACAAAATATATTTAACTTAGTACGTGGGGTTTCTTCAGAGAAAGTTTGCAATTAATTAAATACTGTAAAATTACTTTTTTCTGAAATAAACGTTGAATTTTCTATAACCGTACATGTTTTTATATTTTTTGGTTAGATTTTTTTTGTTATGATTCGATAACGTTTAAATAAAAATATTACTGCAAACGTGTGGGATAATGAAAATACGCAATCAATGTAAATCAATTATATTCGCACGATTAAATAATAAAATGATTCGGTTATGTGATATGTACCTAATAACTGATGACTGAGGGATATCTAGAATGTTCTCTGTTAAAATTTTACGATCTCACTATTACAGTTATATCTATAAGCAATAAAGCATTCTTACTCAAAAACCTACATTATATAAGCATGAAGATACCGAGGGTATTTTCTGGAGATTTATGGACCGGCCAAAGCTCTGAAAAAAGTTTTTATAGGCAATTAAACGCGTGAATGGTAATAAAGTTTGAGATTCAAATTATGCAAAGTTTAAAATCTTAGTGCATGGTAACAAACAAAATTTTAATCTACCAATTTTTTGCTACCAATTTGCTTCAAGCCAGAATAACAGCTTTTTTTTTAATATATGTGTTCACTTCGTCAAATCACTTTTTTTATTTTAATTAGGTTACTTGTTTATTGCACTCAAATAACTTATGCACGTACACTAAAAATACGGCTAGTGAACTAATACAACTGCATTTCATTATTTTAGATATTGAGATAATCACATAATTGATTTATTCATGGAAAAAAGTATTTTACTGAATCGTAAAATTTTTTATATCTATCTGTTTATCTCCGCAGTACTCGGTTTTATTGTTTTTTTTTAATGTTTGGAAATAAGGTATTACTGAAAAAACTCCAACATTCTTTGTAAAGAAAAACACATTTTTCTCAATCAATCATAATAATATATATATAAATTAAATTTAAGTAGGTAAGAACTGACCACAATTATTCACTAAAGTCATTATTTAAACTTTTGTAAAAGAAAGTGAAATTTATTATATCCATTTTCTACAATAAATACGAAAAAATGCATTAAATCCAGTAATGTTTGGCAGATTTCTATTTCTATGTGTATAACCCATATGAATATATTTTTTTTACAGATTATTTTACTATCAAACACAATTACACCAGTGATAATCACATACCTGTTCCGTGTTCTGCAATATTACGTGTTTTTATTTAAAACTTTTGTTAAATTTCTTTCTCGATTATCAAATGCGCCTAAATAAATCACAAAAATGAATACCAATGCACATGTACAAGATAGGTTTTGTTTTTAAAGGTGCTGGAAAATTCCTAAGCGGTTCGGTAGATCACTTGCCAGTTTCTAAAAGCTTTAGTCGATAACGAGCTTTTACAGCGAGATAGACTACCGTCTAGAAATAGCTCCAATTAATATCGACGGGAAACAACACAGTAATTGCTCAAACACAAACAGATAACCATTCATTAACTATCTGTCAAATGCCAGGTAAGGATACCGGTTGAATTATCACACTTCTGTTATTTCAGTTATTATCAAGGAAAATTTAATTTAATTTAATTTAAACGCCAAAGTAGCAGGCGCCGCGTGATGTTGATGTTGTAAATAAATGAAATACTACTACTAATTTTCTTATCCGAATGGTGCATAGCGCACTGCATTGGTAACCAAGTGCAGTGTATCTTGAAATTTTTTATAACATTAAGTTAGGATGATTAGTCTTACGCTTCAGTACCAGTCCAAGGTATCTATTACGTAAATATAATTATGATCATCATACGTAAATAAGTATTTCAAGTTGACCCCCTACCTACGGGAATCGAACCCGCGAACTCATGCACGGTAGCCAAAACGCGCTACCACTTTGCTACGAAGCGGACAAAATAAAAGTATTATACATTTTAATGAAATAAAACTTTATTGTTGAATTTTTTACAAGTTATGAATATTTCCAAAAAAAAAAAAAATTCTCTACTATTGTGCGATGTTCATCATCATCATCATCTCAGCCCTCTGAAGTCTACTGCAGGACATAGGCCTCCCCTTTTGTGCCTCCGCTCCTCCCGATCCTGCGCCGTCCCCATCCTTTGTATTCCTGCAAACTTCCTGATGTCGTCCACCCATGAGATGCCTCTGGTTCTTCGGTCTCCACACCAAAACGCGTTTCGTCCATCTATCGTCCGTCTTTTGGCTATGTGACCGGCTGATTTCCACTTCAAACAAGCAATTCGCTCTAACAAGTCACAAATCTTTGTTTGGCGTCGGATCCAATCGTTCCTTTTTCTGTCTCTTTCTGTTATACCAAGCATAATTCTCTCCATGCTCCCTGTGCAACTTGCAACTTATGGGAGGATTGCTTGGCCAGAGTCATTGTTTCCGCGCCATAGCTGAGGACGGGTAGAATGCATTGGTTAAACACTCGAGTCTTGAGTGAGTTGAGAATGGAGCTTCAGAATGTGGAATTTAGCTTTCCAAAAGCCACCCAAGAGAGATTTATCCTTCGGAGACCAAAGTTGATAATGAAGAATTGAAGGCTATTGTGGAAGCGGATCCATCGCAAACCACGTCCGAGTTAGCTGCAGGCTGCGGTGTTAGTGATAAAACTGTTTTAATCCACCTTGAAGCAAATTGGGAAGGTGAAAAAGCTTGAATGGTGGGTACCTCACGAACATGAGTGAAGCAAATCAACAAACGCGCGTTGACTGCTGGGGGGGCGTTGCATTACTCAACCGGCACAATATTGAAGGATTTTGAATCGAATCATTACCTGTGATGAAAAGTGGATCCTGGTATGATAATCGGAAGCGCTCATTACGCAATGGCTTGTAACCCTGCCGAACCAGCCAAACCATGCCCACAAGCGAAAAATGACTCCAAAAAAGTTACTTGTGAGCGTTATGGTGGACTAGTTGCTGGTGTCGTTCACTACAGCTTTCTTAAATTCTGGCCAAACGATTACGGCAGATGTCTTTTGCAGTCAGTATCGTTTGCAGTCAGCTACTGCAAACGATGATGGAAAAGCAAGCTGCTAAACAACCGAGGCTGGTTAAACGCTCTAGGCCACTGCTGCTTTCATGAAAACGCTAGACCACACACTGCACTGCAATGGTTATTTTTAGTAAAGGGAGCTTATAATGAACTACTCTAAGACGATGGCAAAATGTGCATAGATAGCAATGGTACATACTTGATTATAATATTTATATCATCGAATTTTAAAAAATCAACTTTATGTTCCTCCTATACAAAAATTTCATATGTAAGACCTAATATGTTTGATTAAGCTTAATTTAAAGATATTAATTATTCTTTCAATCTTTCTCTATTTATTTAATAAGGATATGAACCATATCATGGCAAAGTTTAAAGGATATTTGCCAGGTTTATACCTATGATGATAATTAAATTACTAACGTTACAAAAGCAAAAAACCTTCTTGCACCGCGCGGGTGTAACCTATACACCCTTTTAGTTTAAATGTTTATTTAAGTCATGATGTTTCTTGGAAAGCACTAAAAACAAAGAACCGTTTCATCAAAATAACCCAATTTTGATTCTAAACTTAATTGTTTCCCTTAAATCTCTTTACAGTAATTACTATTCATTTTGCAAAATTCTAGAATCTGTTTATTTTCTGTAATAGGTATTTTAACTATTATTGGTTTCTTAGTATTGCGATAGCTATTACTCACATGAGTCCACAGACATAAAATAATCTTAAATCCTCTAGCAGAGATAATCGTGTAATGTATGTTTTCACAGATCACTGAGCATTCTTTATAGGGTAGCCATGTAGGTACTTTTTAACTAGAACATCGGGAACAAACGGCAATAATACCGTGCTATTAATACAACGAGTCCAAAGTTCATAAGACAATTTTCATTTATTTTGTAGTAGTGGGTACTACAATTTCCCGGCGCAATATATGTACCTATACTTGTTCCCTTGATCCTCAATAATAGTGCATAAGGCCGTGCAATTAGGTACGACGAGAGCAAAATTAAATCCATGTATCAAGTGGTTGAAGGCAAAATGATCAAATTACGCATTCAGCGCCAGTTATATTTTATATCATGAATTATTACGAATGTATTAAATTATACATTGGACAGGTAATGCGATTAATGGAAAGGTACCTTATACAAGACAATGGGTTAAACTAACTAATAACTAACCATCACGCCATTTTCCCCGAAGGGGTAGGCAGAGAGGATAGAACGCCACATCCACACTGTTCACTGGCAACACATCTCTTGCTTCCTCCACATTGATACATCTTCTCATGCACGCAACGTCGATTATTCCGACTTCTTTCATGCCCACTTTCAAGCACTTGTTTTACTTGATCATGCCATGTCTTTTTCGGCCTCCCTCGATTTCTACACCCAGGCACAGTCGTATCATATATTTTTTAGCCGTTCTTTCATCATCCATTCACTCTACAGACATGGTTAATAAAAGCAAAATTAATTTTAAATGAATATTTGTAATAAATTTAATTTGAAATTGAGGACGATTTAATTCAAATCAATTATATACCTCCAGGAAAAACACTTTCTTGAGAAGATATCTTATTTAAATAATAATATTAAAAAAAAGAGTTTTTTATTATACCACAAGGTTTTCTTATTAAAACGACGTTTATAACGACGGTTTATAAGGTTGCTTACAACGTAAGTGTATAAGATGTTAATAAGCTGATTGTGTTATTAATTGTATCACAATGCTCAATTTATACAACTACGTTTTGAATAGTTGCAGTGAATTATTTGCTTCTGGACCGTTGATTCAATTTACACAGTGTTAGTGAAAACCCGCAGGTACGAGTAATTCCCTCAAAATCTATGTCTAACACATGATATAATATTGCAATATTCTGCAAATAAACTCGAGCACCATTATGAATTATAATCTAAATGAAACTTTCATCGTGGGCTTTTAGTCCCGTTCAAATATCGTTTGGCCGTAAAAGTTTCATAGCATTTCGCTGTTCGGCAAACATTGTTTGCCAACGACTGGCAAGTATTTCCTCAGAAACCGCGGACTAGTATTGTATTCTACTAAGTTATTACACAGTCCATTAGGCATACAATTCAATGTGTTTACATTTCACACTATAAAGTCGGTTCTGTTTATTAAGAAATTGTTTTAAAACCATAGTTTTTCTGGTCTTCACCATCACCGTTCGAATTTATATTTTTGTCGTATTGTCGCTACACATGCAAATCAGTTTAGAAATTTTTTTTAAAATGGCTATTGTTATATTTTTTTTAATCACAATTAAATTTCATCTCCAATATTTTTTTAAATTGGTTTTTATTAACTTTCTGAATCCCCTTTTCTATCTCTTCATCTATTTTTTGAGTATTTACTTTGGTATTAACAATGTATGTCACAATGTATGTAAGGTATTTACAATGTATTTGCAATATTTACAATGTATACGTATATCCTTCGAAAATTTACCCTAAAAAAGAATTGAAAATTGAACTCTTAAGCCCACTATATACGGGACAGTTTTCCTACACAGTTCCAATGCAGTCTGAAAAAAACTGTCCCGTTATAAAGTAAAACATGGATGAAAAAACTGTGTGTTGGTGTCAGATTCTCACTGTGCGCTAATTCCACACATTTTTTTCACACAGTTATCGGCGCGCGCATCACCCGCGGCGATTTCGACAGTATAATACGTATAATATTTAATAGTAACATTAACGGTAACATTACAAAAATAAAACTTTGATAAACTTTTACTATGGCGAATATTAATATAATGTAATAAATAATATGAACTGAAATCCTAGATCGAAATTCAAATATCAAAAAAAACTACTTTTTGAAAGATGAGTAATGTTGCCAAATTGTAAAATCGGAAGAAGTTCCTAAAGTTATCATCATATTATGTTGAATTTATATGCGCTTTTAATTGCATAAAACATTAATTTTAAAGCATTTTGCTTTAAAATTAAAATGACTCCCAAAATCGGTAATTCGTTTGTACATTTTCTGTAGATTCAATAAATCTCCACAAAATCGATAGATCTGCAAAAATACGATAAGAATAGGCGATCTGGATAGAGATTATTAGTATGGCAACATTTATGGCAAGTCCGACAGTGTATTCTATGGTTCATCGCATGCCTACAGACAGTAAAACAGTGCCGTGTAAAGGGTAAAAATTCACACCGCGCAGTTTTTATTGGTCTAGAAAAACGGTACATGGTAAATGTGTAAAGTTCTTGTAGATACATTGGACTGAAGAGTAGGATCATTCATCTGGCCTTCATGTAAAAATTCATCGAGATTCACTGTACTCGGTGCACATTAGGAAAGGGAAAGTAGTAATAGTTGTAATATTTCTTCTTCCTATTTTAAAACACCGAACGTTTTGATCAAGAAAATTCTAGTCTTGCTTTTTTATAATATCGATTTTGATGTTACTTACACCTTCCAAGGAACAAAATAATACCGAAAAATTGTGCTCCCTCACGAAACTTTCGAGAAAATATATAAAAGATGATAGGTAATTTCAGATTTTGAAAGCTTCACTTCACAAGCGTATGGCAATTTGTTCCTACTTGTAAGGAAGCATATTGGAGGACCCTAGATAGGTGGAAATTTAATTCGGAAAGAATTTATTCTAACGGTATAAAGAAATATTATTTTAATTTTAATTACGTTTTGCTTAAATACCAATGCAGTGCATCGTATACCATTAGGAGCGAATAAAGGAAAGGAGTAGTAATATGTTTAAGAATGGAGTAGAAAAAAATACGCTAACTTTACCACTCTGAAGTTCCTAGTTAAATTCCATGTAATGATGTCCAGTGAACTACACAATCTATGTATATCAAGCTATATAACTATCATCTTCTGTAAAACGGTATTTATTAGAAGGAGTTCAACCGGGCTTTGCAAAGTAAGATATCTTCGTGAATCCTGACTGCGACACGGTACAAACTCCCTTTAGTTAAATATAATACATTTTCTACCTTTCCTAATTACGCATCCTTTGCAAAGTATGATATCTTCGTGAATCCTGACTGCGACACGGTACAAACTCCCATTAGTTAAATATAATACATTTATACCTTTCCTAATTACGCATCAGCCCAAAAATGATTGACATGCAATGACGTCGAATTCTTGGTGAATTAAATAAACAAATCAAAAGGCGATAAACCAGCACTTACATTTTACAAACAATTTACATTGTTCGTTAACCTTTGGGAGATGGAAAAACCCACGTCCATCAATGGTTGTTTGATTAATTTATGTTTTCACGTAAAGTTGTCTATAGTTCGGCTTAATTACATGAGTTTTAGAGTAATTGTAGTAAAATTACCTAAAATTATTACATACTAACGTATTGTTAAACAAAAAGATTATTAATTTCTTGTTTTATTTATTCTTGCAAAACATATCCGAGGTATTTTTCAAAGACATTTATTTTCTTTGCTTTGTTCACAGTTAATCAATGTGAAACTCAATCAGGTGTTCTTAAAGTAAATGACGTGCATAATATTCTTTATAATATAATATGCATCAAATATATATTATTTTGTAGAGCAGGAGCGATCGAAATTACAACTTATTGAAAAAATGAAAGTTTCCATATTTATTTTATGTAAACTCGATAATTATTCTACTAATATTGCTTTTTTTAAATTTACAAGAACAAATGGGAAATAAATGTGTTTTTTTTTAGAAACTGGCATTCATTACAAAAAAAGTAATTCTACAATAATGTAAATTGGGAATTTATAATGTACAAGTTATCACTGTATACACTCGACGTGAAACTCACACGGCCTAATGTGTCACCGCGCCCAGATCTTGTTAGCAGAATTGGACGTTGACAAATATGATGGTTCGCGTAAACAAACATGGTAACAGCCCACCTACTACATACTCGTACGTATGTGTACTGGCTGGCCGACAAACCAATTTCCCAGAATATTTTGTGTGAATTACCATTTGTAAGTAGGTTTGGTTTGGAAACTGTGAAAATTATTGACATAAATACCTGTAATTTGTGGCAGCTTTTCGCTACAGTGAAATTTTCTACCTTTAAATTGTGGTTAAATTTTGAAACCCTAGGACTGGCACTTATACGTAAAACTGATCACCTTGGCTTAATGGTAACGATTAATCAAATGTTACAAGTACTTTATTTACCAATACAGTGCCCTATTTCACCATTAGGTACAGAACAGTAGTAGTTGTATATTTTTATATTTTAAGGTAAAATCATATGAACTTCCTTATATTCTCTACATATTTTAAATTTCCATTTCATTTACATGTAATGAACTTTTAAAATAAATTTCAAAGTAAAGTAGCAGTATCCGCATCTTAGTCGTGTATAAGGAACTGTTATTGCTGGTGTGCGGATATAACATATGTACTAGATTGCTATATGGTGCACTGCGTTATAAGCCAGATACATGTCTTGTAGATCAGGGATCGTAAGGGTGGCGTGTAACGTTTAGAGGCTTGTTCGGCTACATATGTGATTAAATTTCACCAGCATTCATCAATCAGTTAACAAGAGACTCACAAAAATTTATAGAAGTAAGCAAGGAATTGTAATACCACAGAGTTCAGAATATAAATAAAACAAGGATGCAGAATTTCAGTGTGTGTAATGAAAAAAAAATAAGTTTCACAAGGTTAACTTAAATGTGCTAGGCACGGTAAGTATATAGGTTATACTAATTTTGACAAGATATAATATAGAGATTAATTACAAATACAAACTTAAGTAATGAATCCATCCATCGATTCATTCCTGGAATTTACAAATAAAATGTTGACGTCGAAGATTAAAGAAATGCAGTCTAGTGTTGAGATGTGAAGTATTGGAGGTTAAGAATTTAATTTTTCGTAGTTCAGGTGTAATTTTGCAAGAGAGGTGAAGAATCATTTGTATCGAAGTGTGCAGTGTCCACATCAGGACAATGCACGAGGTGAAGCTTTGTAAATCAGTCTTTTGACATTAATTGTTAAATTTTCCACCTCACACGTGGTCCGGAATTTTCACGTGTGAGAGATGACAGATATGGGATAATATCTGCATTTATTACAATGTAAAGCGTTTCACATCGGTAACTTTCCTAGCAGCGATCCGTGGGTCTAGGCCATTTTAAAATTATAATATTATGTCAATACATATTTGGAGTAGGGATGTATATAAAGCTTTGGCCCTGCAATTTGCTTATGCATTTGCAACAGCAAAAATTTAAAGTCCTGCATAAAATAGCGTGACTGACAGAGAGTCCCCAAGGACTCTATAACAGTCGCGGGTGGAGGTAGGATCGATCCCTCAGTTCAGGTGTACATTGCCAACGAATTATCAACAGAGAACGTCCAGTACGCCTAACTAGAAATCTCTGTGCATTAGAAGATACCCACATAAATCTGTTTCGGAACTGTGGTCTCCGCAAACCAATTTGATTAGTAAAGATTTCAATAAATTGGATTTCAAATCTTATCGTTTGTTTAATTTTGATAACGAATGTAGAGTAGTTTAGCTAGTCTTTGCCAGTATTTGGAATAAATAGCAAGATGTTCGCGAATGCCAAAATTTCGCCGATATTGGAACTCATTTCTTGTTAGTAAATGCCTCAAGGCGTAAATTCACGCCATCACTTTTCTTTGGGGCGCGAAATTTACTTTGTAAAACGCATAACTCAACCGCATTGCCAGAATCTTTTACAATTTACTATTATTTTGCAAATGTTCAACGTCTAAACGCTCCCCCGAAATTGCTCAAGTTATAACTAATTTCAAGAACAAAAAGGCATTGCTTATTGCTACAAAACGTGAAGTTAGAATAGCGTGGTAATTTGTTTTAATGTACTCATTGTGTGCTTACCTACTTTAAAAAGTCAACGGTAAAATTTTCATTTTAAATATTTGTTTACAATTTTAGGACTTTTTCTGTTCTGGTGAATTTCGTTTCAGTAAATTTTGCCAGAAATTATTTAAATTACCTCTACATTTTTGTACATGATACGGTTGTTTATTTTAAGTTGATACCTACGTAGCTGTCGACAAATAATTTGTTAAATTAAATTTTCATTCCTGCCAAATAATAAACGTTGCAGTAAATACGCTTAAAGTGGTACACGTGCGAAACCATTCTTGAATATCTAAAAACGCCTCGACAAAATAGAAAACTAATTTTTATGTAAAAAATTATACATTTTATTGCTTAAGGTCCCGGATTCGATTAATCGTTGTGCAGCGGCGTCAATATATTATGTACATTATTTATTGAAACATTTTTTTTTCACATTCAATCATGTTTCATACATGAGAGTCACGGAATCTAACCACTTGACCATAATCCCACATTTATTCTCAAAAGTCGTTTTATGTATGTAGATACATCCGAAACGAATAGGTTATTAGGTGCAACTACGCTCTAGCTTCCTTTAAAGCGCTTATTCACTCAAAGTACTGTAATCAAAGCCAATAAAAAGTGATAGTTCATATTAAGTGCGAGAAAACCCTTCCGTTTAACCAAGTCATTAACATCTCCAGCTCATTAGTGAGGTTTCACTTCGGTATAACCTTTGCCCTTTTACATCCATTCCATTAACACATATGGGGGAAATCAAATCAGAGCCTACGATTTGTAATAGGAAAACTATAGAGATAAAACTGTCAGAGCTCATAAAATATGGAAAATAAGGAATGGGTTTTTTAAAGACCTGGGAGACACTGTGAATGTTTTAATTTTTTTATTTTATTATGACAACCGTACACGTATTTACTTTGCCTTCGTGTACCAATTTATCAAGATTCATTGCAATTAGTGTACCAATGCAATGCCCTATGCACCATTGGGTGCGGATAACGGTAAGTAGTAATAGTAGTGGTGATCGTATTTAAATAAAACTAATTTCTTGCTGTGGTATTGAATGTAAATAATCGTTTTGCGTATATAACTAAATTCGTATTTCGGTCAAAATTGACTTGATATTACAATACCACCGTTGCGTTGAGCTCAAAATATGAATAATTGTTAATTAAAATACAAATAGAAGAAAAATGTACATCTAAAGACGATTTATTTATAAAACCACACTATACTTTACTTATTTTCTTTTATTCGTGTCTTCGAAATAAGGGTTAAAGCCAACCTATTTTGATGTTCACCAATATTTATTTAAATTTCTGGGAACCCTCAGGAAATACCTGTTGCTTTTCTTAAACATACTCAGAACTCTAATTTACTAATGTAAGGCTTTCTGGAAACATCATCTGAGAAATTCTCGGAGACTTGTATACGGAACGACATAAATCCAAATTTTTATTTTGCTTAGATGTTTGTTTTTATTCATTCCTTTATTGTCTTCATCAGTTAAATTAATCTTGTTTAATTTTTTATATCTATACAAGATATGAAGTAGTTTTTTTCTAAACTGGTTAATTTATTTCAGATTTTATTGAAATCCCAACAGAGACAGAGAAACTCTGGAAACTAATGTGGGTTATCTAGGCGTTTACAGGGCTCATGACCTGTCATTGGCTAGGTTAAGTGGCCACTTGACGTACTACAACATTCCCCATTCCGCCCATCATCTGATAACTGTATATGACAAATTTTGGAACTTATATATATAGAACTCGTCTTCGTCGTTCAGCTTTACAGAATTTTTCTATGCTGGTGTCATCTGTTGAGAAGATTGTGAAGCATTTTTTTGGTAATCATCTTTATTAGTGTAGGTAAGGCTCTACCGAGCTTTGTTACTTCCAGAGTATCTCTGTCTCTGTTGGGATATCAATAATATCTGATATCAGCCCAGCATGGGTATAATCCAGTAATTTGTCAACAACTATAATATATTCATTTCAAAATGTTGTTAAATTTATTTTTCCTTAAAATTTAGCCGTTTCAGACTGGTACTTGAATAGATCGCAAAAATGCCTCAAAACATGTTGTGTAGATGTGAAAAAAATAATGTTAAATACACATTCCTACATCCGTCATTTTTGTCTACTGCATTAAACTTGCATTTTCAAAACTAAGATGTCTGTTTTTAATATTCGTAGCGAATGGCTGCCGTTTTCAATAGCCGACGCCGACGCCACGCGTCATTATCCCTCTGTAAGTCGTCGTCGGGGTGAAAAGTCACGTGCTATATCCGCCAAGTATGCAGGAAGGCGGAAGTCTTGAATTCCCCCCCGTCCCCCGCAAACTTCTGGAACATTCTGATGTTAAACAGGAAGTCATTATCGGTATTTGAAAAGTAAGTGAAATGACGTAGATTGAAAATAAAAGGCTGAGAGAAAAGATTGAGAGAACACCTTTGAACTACTGTGGAACACTTTTTCTAGAGCTTTCTAAGATTTGTGATCCCCATTTCAGTTTGTATTAATTCTTGAAGGTTTCATAATGAATCAATATGCAATATAATAATTATGGTTTATCTTATTTTTTACCCTTTAAAAGCAGTAGGAAATAGTACAATTTTTTATATTATGTAATACTTTGTTCTGGCACTGAATCATGAAAATGATCATGTTACCTTGTTTAATGATTTTAAAGTTCTGTAATATTTGAAATGTATAAAATAATATTTCATTCTTCAAATCCATTAAGAGATTCTTCCTTCTGAAAGACTATCGGGTAGACTGAGAATGGGGTGTATCAATGTGTCAAGATGTTTCACCACTGCTGCATAACACCACTATTCTCAGACAGGGAAAAAATCTTTTTAATAGTCTTCAGGGGGGATAAGATCAGGACTTGATTTTAAAAGATTTTAAAATGCAGTTAAAATTATATTTCTAATGAATAATGTATGACTATTATATGAACTGTTTCTTAATTAACAATTTAAATTTTCTCATTAATGTATAACATTTTGTATAAAAAAAAGGAAAACCTCTTTTAATGATCCTCCGCCTAACCACGAGTTCTTTTTTTTTAGAAGTGAGCTTATTATTGTATAAATTATGTTACTGTTATCTCTATTCTGAATATTGTTATAAAATGTATGATGTGTTCATTTTCTAAACCAAGCTATGAAATAAAACAAAAAAATATCAGGATGTAATTTTCAAAAGTGGTCATGGGGTCAAGTCCATTTCATATTCATTTTAATATTTCATACAGAAATAATCCCAAATACTCATGCTCAATAGTTTAATATATAAACTAATACATTGCCACAGCTAAAATTGACAATTCGCTTAAATAATAATAAATTTTCCCAGATGCTTGGAGCCATTTTGATTAAGGGGCTTTAGATTGTCGTTGTGGAATTTTGTACATCTGGCGCTTTCTAATAAATTAGTTTTTGTGCAATAATTATCTGATTAATCTCCCTCGTATTTTCGATCATTCTAATTTTTAAAAAGGGAACACATATTTCAGTATTTAAAATTGTAGTTTTTTGAGATATTAGGTTTTTTTAGGTACCGATCATCTTTCTTTTTTTTTAACTACTACTCTCAAATGAATAGGGCACTGCATTGGTGTATCAAGTGCAGTGAATCTTAATCATTTGTTACGTGAGGGCAAAAATGATCAGTCTTACGTTTCAGTGACAGTCCAAGGTATCACGTATGAAATCTTTTTATGTGAACCATATTAATACATATTGATCCCCATCGGGAATCGAACCCGCGACCTCATGCATGCAAATATTACATGCACCATTAGGTGCGAGTGAAGGAAAGTATTAAAGGATTTTTTCAATATTTTGGCAGGAAATTGATGCTAAATTTTAATATCCTTTATCGATAATATAAAACTTACTGAAATAAATTGAACATGTGACACCATTTTCGCATAAAAATATCACCGTTGGAGGCAATATAGAAAAGATTTATTACATTTTTAATGTACAAGAATTTATAAAATCTATTTTGTGGTTTTGAACCGTAAGACTGATCGTCCTACCTTCATGTAATAAAATGATCAAAGATACACTGCACTTGGTGTACCAATTCAGTGCCCTATGCACCATCGGGTGCGGATAAGGGAAAGTAGTAGTAGTAATAGTATTATCTCTCAATTATGTATTAATGGTAATTTTATATTAGAGATTTTCAACTTTCCCTATAAAAGATAGAAAAATTTTCTTTCATTCGACAATTTTAGATCATTTATGAATATGTTATTTTTAAAATATATATTTCCCGATAAAATCAAATTTCTTTTTCTCATTTATTCATTTAAATTTTTATGTGGTAACGTCACATGGATCTTTTAGTATTCATTCAATAAATATTCAATAAATTTCTCATTCAAAATCTTTGTTTGAAGATAAAATTCTGTGAGTCGGGAGAATACTTGTAAGAAATGTGAGGCGTACTCTATTTTAATAGGAAATAAGTCGTAGCGTAGGCATAACTTCATAAATTTACGCCCTAAAATGTATTTTTCTTGAGAAAAAATCACTAGTTTTCAATCACCCATAATCGAACTTATTTCTCGTACACGTGGCGAGAACTCGTTTTTTAAGGCGGGATTTATTATTTATTTACAGTGTAAAGTACAAAACGCCAGCAAA